>OOFB01022461.1:0-10011 GCA_900323305.1 Trachyrincus murrayi
GAAGTGTAGTGTGTATGTGTGTGTGGAGTGTAGTGTGTGTGTGTGTGGAGTGTAGTGTGTATGTGTGTGTGTGGAGGGGTGTGTGTATGTGTGTGTGTGTGTGTGTGTGTGTGTGTGTGTGTGTGTGTGTGTGTGTGTGTGTGTGTGTGTGTGTGTGTGTGTGTGTGTGTGTGTGTGTGTGTGTGTGTGTGTGTGTGTGTGTGCGTGCATGTGTGTGTGTGCATATAGCCTACAGGAGAACTTCTGGATGTATAGACATCTATGGGACTGCATCTGGCCTGTCCACCTGGTCTGTTCCGGGCCTCTGAGAGATAAACCCGACTAGCAATAATCCGTATTCCAACAGCATTTTAAAGTGGCCCTGCAAAAGTGTTGAAAGCCTGAAAAATGAATTTGGAAATTACTCGTGACATTTACCTTTTACAGTTCCGACAAAACCTGCAAAACATTTTTTCTTGTAATAATCAGCAGGAAACAAATTGGTACGTTCGGTACTGTGGATCAATATATTATTTTCTTTTAAGTTTAGCCACGAGGCGTGAGGTGTATGGCTGAAGTAAGCATACGCTATTTTCTTTCAGTAGCTTTTCACTTGTTCACGAATGTTTACGGTAGTCTAAAATAATGGAAAATGCTGAGGCTACCACTGGGTCTCCATTGAATAACGTTGTATGGATCGTATAGCACCAAGGACAAAGCTGTAATTGTAAGAAGGATTTGTAAGAATAATGTACTTAAAAAAGAGAGCGTAGCAGTACTTTAAAATGAGACATTTTCTGGCTGCGTTCCATTACTCAATCTATTTTTCCCTTAGTGGACTGTTCACTTGCTCGTATTTTTAGGCAGGTGATAATAAACTTTAGAATAATTACATTTTAAAATCATCATCAATGTTTAATCTAATTTTGCCAAAACGTTAATCATAAAGAAACGACTTAGATAAGGGCTAATTTAGTTTCCATGTTAATGTATTCATTCTGTATTCATTAGCTTGAAATTCCAATTTTAACCTGGCTTTCAAATGATTCCTTATCAACTATGTGTACGAGTATTCATGAAAAATGTATCCAAGCTGGAATAACATAAAACATAAAAAAACAACAACTGAAAAATGACCTTGTTGTGGTGTATTGTGTATGCTTGTGTTTGTTCGGTCGATCAGTTAATGTGAAATGCATGGGGTTGCTACGGGCAACCTCAACACAACAGAGTCAACCACATGACTTCCTGTCATGTATTTGGCAACATATTTGTTGTGATTGGTTTGATTATACTGGTGGACATTGAAATGACTGTTGACTGGTGTTAAATGATCTGCTTGGTTCTCATACAATATTCACCACACGTGTGTGTGTGTGTGTGTGTGTGTGTGTGTGTTCATGTGTGGATGGATTCTGCGTCTTTTTTGCTGGTCATTTGGGTATTCATATGCACACATTTATTATTCCGCCATTGTCATTTCGGCGGTAGTGCAGAGTGACACTTGTGGCCCCCATTATCTGTGCGTTGTTTTGTTCTTGTTGTAAACATTGTGTTAAAATGAGAAAGTGGTAGCGCATGGTGTTAAGACGCCTAATTCCACAACAACAACCGAACACTGACTCATTGCATGGTTTTACTGGCTTTCTGATATCAATATTATAATACAATTTTTTATATATATATATATATATATTTAATGACATTTTATTATTAGATAAAGAGTCTCTTCAGTACTAGACAGTGTCTATTCAATCTCTTTTTTAAGTATGCGGTACATATACTATATTAGAAGATTTATTTCCATAGTAGAGCTGGCCAATGTATAGATATGATATAGATGTGAGACTCCTTATTGCCTCAGAATATGTACTCTTTATTCATATTCCAGAAAAGTTCTCATATTCTTGTCTTAAGAGAAGCGATGTTAAAGTTAATTTACACGCAATGATGTTTATTTTTACTTTTTCTTTTTCCGATGTGAATTCTAACAATATGGATGTTGAACTGGACGGTCTTCACTATCGATGAGTCAATTCTCCTTCCTCCATCGATGCCTCCCGCATGCTGCTCAGCTCTTCAAAGTGTGTGCATGTTCTTTACATCACGTGCGTAATCATTGGCCAGTGGATTTTAATTAGCGCCGACCTCCGTCATTGACCCCTCACATGCAGTTTAAAAGATGGCCACCAGTTCATCACGCCGTTGAGGTCAGACTGTTTTGTATTGGGTCTTTTTTTTTTTTAAGCGAATGGGTTTGGAGAAGAAAAAAATAAAAAGGATTGCTTGATCTCTCACATTTTCTGCGCCTTTTTATGTTCAGAAGACTTGGCTTCAATATATTAAGGAGTTCTTCATCTTAACATTGCAGTATGAATATTGTTTCATTTTAGACTCTCACATGAGTGCGCTTTTTTATGCGCATTACTTTGCGCTCTACAGACATTAATCTAATCATTGCATACACTTCAACAATAGATCATAACCTATAGTGTTAATGTCAAAACAAATGATTATATTGATAGTAATAACAATAGGCATCTTTTCACATTAGTAATTATATATATATATATATGTGTGTGTATATGTGTATATTTGTGTGTATATATATATATATATATATATGTGTATGTATGTGTATACTGTATATATTTATATATATATATGTGTGTGTATATATATATATATATGTGTGTGTGTGTGTGTGTATATATATATATATATATATATATGTATGTGTATATATATATACTGTATATATATGTATGTATATAAAAGGTTATGAGAAAAGTCTTGAAAATACATTTTAGTGCGAATCACTCAACCTGAATTCCCCTGTCTTTGTTTACCCTTTGAATTCCGAGTCCGAGTTGCTGCAACGCCTTTTGATTAATATGCCTCTGAATATTTACAATAGGGGTAATATCCTCGCTGGTGTAGATGGGAGTAAAAGAAAAAACCCACACATGAATGTATTCCATATTTTTTTCCCCCCCCATCTCTTTAGAAAGCGGTGAACTATGAAATACAGTGCGTTTCTGTTGCCCTCTAGAACGCAGTCGCTCAAGGGCTGTGCCGTGACGCTGGTGTCATGTCGTTAAAAGCTTGTGAACTCTGGTTCTTTTGAGTGTTTCGAGAACTGAGTGGTCTGGAAACACACCGTGTAGGCGTCACGCTGTGGGCCCTGACAACCATTAAACTGAAGAACTATACGACCGCTGTCCAATGCGAGCTTCCATCTTTGAGACGCCATTTTGAAAACTGAACATAATAATTCTTTCAGAATAATTTTAAAAATACAGAATAACGACTTATTATGGCCCATTATCTTTTAGTCATTGTTTTTTTATACAAAATACATGTTTGACTACTTTAATACTACTACAGGCTACATGATAATTTGCAGGTTAACAAATGCTCAGTTGAATATGGCCAAATTCACATGAATTAGTTTTTACGAGGTTAACGTCAATGAATCATTTATTTGGGTGAGAATATCGCCTTTTTTAATATTAAAATAAAATATATATACATACATTGCCTATATGATTGAAATGAAGAGAGCAGTGAACCGGCAAACTGTAAACGACTTCACGTCAATAGTTAGCTAATAGAGAACCTACCTTTTTAATGTCTATCCATCCTCGTGCACGTGTCACAAATATGCTCTAGATATTTGTCTTGGTGCTACTGAACCCTTCGTATCTAATATGCAGAGACTTGGCTTCTCCTTTCCATTGTCCCCCGTGGAGCCAAGCCTACGCTGCCCCAATATGGTGGCCCTTATTAAGCCTTGAGCTAGCCAGCTGACGCCAAGAGCTGCCAACCTATTTCGTGTTTCATCCGGCGATGCGATGCATACAGTATTTGTTGCATACAGTCTCACTTCTGTTCGTAATGTTTACGTAGGCCGTAGTATTTGAGTCATAATAATTCGCCGGAAAATTACGGACCTTTTTTGTTTCTGATTCCTATAGCTGCTCTACATTTACTTTAGTTGGTTCTGGAAACTTGCTTGTGCAGCAGTTAAAAAAAAATAAATCTGTAGTTGCTGCACTATTGACTTTATACGCTTTGATTGTTCTCCGCCTCGGCAGGAAGTCAGGTTTGGATAAGAAAAAAAAACAACGTCTGCTTAACGACTCTGTGTGCGTGTATCCACGTCAACCGCACTTTATACTATATTAAATTATATTTCACGCAGAAAAAACCACAGTGTTATTACCATATGTATAATATGCGAAGGAGACAGCCGCACAGATTCACTTGACATGCTCGGGGAGTGGGTGGTGCAGTGGGTGGGGGGGGGGGGTAGGCTTCATCTCTCAGCCCCCCTGCTGGCGTTGACCCTGCTGTGCTCTGAGCGGCCCCCATGCGAAGCAGGTTAAGCCTGTTAGCTAGCCGCTGCCCCCCCCCCCCCTACTGATGACAGTGCAGTTTCGCTCCACATAGAGGGGGTGGAGTTGAGATAGGCGACCCCCCCCCCAACCACCACCACCAGCACCAGCACCTAGCTCCATGTTGTGTTGTTGTCCATGCAGCCTGCCACTCACCTCTGCCAGGCGGTGGTAAGTCTGCTCCCCTGGTGCTAATGCCTGCACCGCGATTCCCCCCGGCATCTCCCTTTTATAGACCACGGGCAGTTTAATAGGACGTATTTTATTAGCTTATCTCCAGTCCGGGAGTGGACATAATGCGAGTCGTGAATTATTTCAGGTATGGGTTATGCAGACTTTCTTTTTTATGCCCAATGCTTTTATTTTTGTATTTGGTTTTTGTGTGTCCTTGCCTTCTCTTCTTTTAAGGGTTTAAGGGTGCATGCTGTTTGAGATCTACCCGGAGAACAGGCAGCTCCTGAACAGCTCCAAGATGCTGTGTCATCTCCAGAAACAGCTTTTCCTGCTTTAAAAAAAAACGGACCTCGCTACAAGCTACGAGAACAAAACAAACGACCCTTTCTTGTCACTAAAGTCGTCACTTTACACACGTGTCTCTAAAGGAAAACCACAAAGAAAATGATTACATCATATCACATCTTTTCATGCTGACAGCTAATATCTGTATACAATTGTAATATTATGACATATCGCTGATTTGCTCCTTCGCGGTATAGCCGAGGGCTCTTAATTATATGAACATAATATTAGTTAATGAGCTGATTGCAGAAGTAGCATAACTGAAACTTTAGCCACAGCTCTATTTTGGTTTGTTGTGTCAAGCAACCAAGTTATTTATTTGTGCACATGGTAATCTATCTCGCATCAGTACGGAGCCTGTGCGATAGCGGCGAACTCCTGGGACTTTGAAAGGCGAAGAAAAGCAGGTTATGTGGCTGTGGTCAGTGATGGAACGCCATCACTTTTCTATTTCAGCGTGGCATTCCTTCCGGAGGGCACCGGCGGTCCAGAAACCGCCCGGGAGCACTAAATCACGGATCTGTACAGATTTTCAAATGAATATGTAAATAGTTCACGGTTAATGGAAGTATACATAGCGGATACTTGCAGCGCTGTGATTTGCATACTCCCAACAGTAGAGGTTGAGAGGTGCCTCTTGAGTTAACAGATTGCATAAATCATGCATCCGTCGGTGTGTGTGATGGAGATCTATACTGGGCTTCCTGTGAACGGTTTATTGGCATGTCGGCTCTCCTATGTATTCATTTTCATTCTTTTCTCTCGTGCAATTGGAAATTGCATCGACAATACCCTTGTCCCTCACGCAACCTCTAAATGCATGCTGCAGAATGCGATCCAGAATTAGACTTCCAATGCACGGTGTACATACAGTATAGAATCTGGGTTATTATTAGGCCTATTGTTTTATTTGTTAATACTGCATGTTGTAGATACAACATTGCAGAAATAAGTTGTGTGCTCTTGAAATGATTGGCATTCGCCCTTTCGTCACGTACGTTTGGGAGAACAGATTTACAAGGACATAGAAGAAGCGTCTGCTTGTGCTGTAAGAAACTATCTCATTTCGTTCTTTGCATACTGCAGTTAATTGGTATGGACTTGAAAGCTGGGCAATTATTGTTTTTGGATCTCGCAGCCAAGGAAATGCAAAGTACATTGAAAAAAACAAAACAATCCTGGAGAGCGTTGGTAGACTACTGTTCGGAAACTGGAAAGACACCAAAAAACATTCTTGTCTGCCCGGTATTTTATTTATTTATTTATTTTTCACACAGGCAGTGTATTCTCATCCCACAGTTGGTCATCTCAATATTCACACAAAAAGAGATGGCCGAAAACACGGCTATGATTAACGTCACAGTCGCGTTAAGATGGCTGATTTAAAGTGTCATTGTGAAGACGTCTTTTGTCATTTCCTTCTTTTGATCGCTGCCTGTTGGCCTTTTGGTGTGCGAATCTTATTTCGCTTTTCCCGAGAGGACATTTCCATTTCTCGGCATCTGTGAGATGGATCTATCCGTTCCTCTTTCAGAACAGGAATTCATTGGCCTTCGGGAAAAAAAAAAGATACCCTTCAGAATGAAACTTGGTGCGGTTACTGCACTGCAGTGAGAGTGATAAACAGTCTAAACAATGCGGATATTCGACAATACATTTGCATGCTGCACTATAGAAATATGTTGTATATTTTTCATGGTCCACTTGATTAGAGTCTGCCCTCGCCAGCTTTTTATCCAAATGGTGTTAACATGCTGCTGGCCCAGTTGGATTATAAATGTGTGCTCTCTGTCTCCCTGGCCTAATTGGTCTCTGGTGATTGCTGAGCTGCATTGTGATTTAAAGGTGCAGTGTGTAGCATTTAGTGGCATCTAGCGGCGAGGTTGCAGATTGCGACCAACTGAATACCACCCACCCTCCCCCCACCCCCACCTTCACCCCTCCCTTTCCACCGACGTAGGAGAAGCTACGGTGGCCTGTAAGGTGCCAGTAGGTACTTCCAAAATGATGTCATGGTCGACGACGACAGCATCGAGTAGCCGAGTGTGAAGTGATGAGGTTCCTCGATAGATCTATACATTGTATTTAGTCTGTAAAACTACAGGTCATAGCTTACAAGTAAGTTAGCGATTATGATTGTTCAGTGTTCCACATTGTGGTAGCGTTTTATTAAAAGCCTGTTTGTCCGCTCTGGGCTACTGTAGAAACATGGCGGGCTCTGTGGAGGAGGGACCCGCTCCCTATGCAGATATAAAGGGCTCATTCTAAGGTAACGGAAACACACCGACTCTTATTTTCATGGGATTATACACTAATTAAAACATACTTATGGATATTGTATTCCATTTGTGCCAAGTCCGTTCCGCTAGATGCCACTGAATTCCACACACTGCACCTTTAAGAACATTCCACGGTTGGAATGCCGCGTCCACCAGTTGATAATATTTACTGTTTAGACGTTCAGCGACGTCACTTTTATCCAACGTGACTTACAAGTGAATTCGGATACATGTCATTAAGGAGCAGGTGGGGCTTTGATAACTGGATGGGTGACTCGTTGCTGTGTTTTCATACGTTTACGACAATATGGAGACGAAAGTGTTGTCATGTTAGAGGCTCATTGAACAAAATGAAACATTTTGCTGCTGTGCGTTTGCATCTGTATGCCACAATTCTCAATATTAGATCCCTAATAGATTTGCGTGAAATGGAAGATTGACATCTTTGAGTGTAAAGGCTTTCTGTGTTCTTTTTTTGTATCTTACACAAGTGTAACTCAATAATTGCGGCGTTTTCTCATTATAAAATGTTATCCACTGGTGACTTTTGACACGTAGTGTATGTTGTGCAATAAAGATATGCAAATGGGTGCTCTTGAGCAGAAAGAGACGGAGAAATCTTTAGGGAGAGGTCGATGAGGTAGTTAATGATCTCTTGCATTGTGCAGGGGGGGGTAATGAAAAAAGAAAACACATTTCTAATTTCCCTGGCAAGGTAAAAGAAAATCCTGAGGGGGTTCAGTCTTATTTTCTAGTAAAAAAAACAACTGAAAAAAACGCAGCCATGTGTTTTAAGGAAATAATAACGCTTTGTTTTTTGCCTGGTATGCATGAAACAAATGTATTAAACAGACTGCTAAACAGCATTTGGTACAACCAATCCTTAGCCTACTTAAGCATATTGAATTTGGCAAGTGGTCAAACCGGGCAACAAGATTACGACGGCCATAGAACTTATTATTATTATTATTATTATTATTATTATTATTATTATTATTATTATTTGTTTTCTGAGAATCGTGTGGAGCTTGTTTTACTAAAACGTAATGAGAAAAGTGATGACACCGGGTCATGGATTAGAAGGATTTTCTTTTTTAATCTTTTTAAAATTGCTGATGTTGTTGGTGTGGAATGGAAGGAGTTATTGCATTGCATTGTAGGTTGCACATAACTGGTGGCGGTAAACCTTATTTCACATCTGTATAAACTGTCCTATTCTGTAGGCCTAATATCTGGATGTCACTCAGGATTTAATAGCTAGAAGCTGTTGCATATTTTTTTTTAAATTTCTTTCTTGGTTTTTAAAACATTAAAGCCAAAGAGTTCCCAAAAAAACCCATTCATAATCATGAATTTCTTTTTGCCGTTGACCTCCGTGATACGTCAAGGACAGACGGGGAGGGTTGGGTTATTGATAGATCTAGAGGCCATGGCACACCCCTATCTCAAGCCCCCCCCTTCCCCCCCTCCCTCCTCCTATCTCTCTCTCTCTTTCTCTGGAGTCGTTTGTCTCCCCTGCAGACCAAAGATTACACTAATAAATCTCTTGATGAAGATCACGTCTCACCTCGCTGGGTTATATATTTATTTGCTGTGTGTGAAAGGATAGCTGATTTGTATCATTGAACAGATGGTGTGTGTGTGTGTGTGTGTGTGTGTGTGTGTGTGTCGTCGTATTCAAGTATTGGGCTTAGGTGATAAGACGCGGCCATTTATTGTCCTTATTTTCGTGCTTGGGTTTAAATGTGCAGCGGTATTCATCAACGCGGCTGTCATTGTGTTTTTCTTATTTCATTCTTGTTTTTTCTTGTGCAGGTGCGCACGGCAACACTCAACAGATCTCATTTGTCTGTGATGAGCATCCCCGTCCACCAGAGACCAAAGGTACGGTAAGATATCAACAAGCTCATTATCTCATGTCTCAATATACATCTGCATGGTACCACCTCACAAGATGATATGGCAGACAGAGAGAGTGATTTCCCCCCCCCCCCTTTTTTTTTTTTTACCACTAGAGGTTTCTTCCGGAATGTATTTTTAATTTTGGTATTTTTTCTATTTTTCTTCAGCAGTTCAAGCTGCATAGATTTTAATCATAGATTACTTGCTGGAAAATTGTGGAGACTGGTTTTCCACGATGTATGGCTTGAATATTCTCTAATAAAATGGATTAAATATGGGATTTCTTTTTTCAATCAGGCTAAATGTTGAGAACATGATCCCTTGCTATTGCCTATTCTGTGTGTGTGCGGGTGTGTGTGTGTGTGTGTGTGTGTGTGTGTGTGTCATCTATGTTTTCTCTATTCGGCTGCCCTGGTTTGCGCCAGTGGGACTGGGTGACGTTAATTCCGCTCGGCTTCCTGGCTGTGTCCAGAAAATGACCCGAGTCTATTTTTATTCCTCCTCACTCGCCGAGATCTTGTCATCTTGCGATTGTGTCAGCAAGCTAAAACAAAACAAAAACAAGAGAAAACAAAAATCTGTGTGTGTGTGTGTGTGTTGTCTTTCGAGGCCTAACTTGGGTCATTAAAAGATGGGATTGCTGCTGCTGGGTTGAAGGACCTCAGGAACGCTATGGAAGCTTCCGGCGCTTCCTTACACTGCTTGATGAAATGGAATTGAATTAATGGGGTTACCCATGGTGACCACTGATTAAACAGACACAGTGTCTTTAATCCCACCCCCTGAGTGAGATGACCGATCCCTTGTATATGTGTGTGTGTGTGTGTCTGTGCCTGTGTGTGTGTGTCTGTGTGTCTGTGTCTGTGTGTCTGTGTGTGTGCGTGTGTGTGTGTGTGTGTGTGTGTGCGGGGGGGTGTCTTTTGTGTTCAGGGTCA
>OOFB01022485.1:0-11990 GCA_900323305.1 Trachyrincus murrayi
TTAAATTTAACTTGAGAATGGTGTGTATCTTGTCATATTATGGAGGTTATTCATTTATGTTAAATAGATAATGAAAAGCTAATGCACTTTAATGCAACGCATGACTAAAATGGTTATGCAATATACATGGGTGCCACTTGATCAAACACTGCGCATACATATACAGTATAGCCTATGTGTGTGTGTGTGTGTGTGTGTGTGTGTGTGTGTGTGTGTGTGTGTGTGTGTGTGTGTGTGTGTGTGTGTGTGTGTGTGTGTGTGTGTGTGTGTGCGCGTGCGTGTGTGTGTGTGTGTATAAATTATTTATGTACATTTATGTCTTTGGACAACCATTAGATTGTCTGAAGTCAAGATTACACACAGGGACAATACATAACAACACATACATATGGTCTCTATGCGCCGCACTATGGGATTATTAACATGCGCACAATAATCTAGTTGGAATGGCTGGGGAAATGTATGTATTGATTTTTATTTCAAAGGAAGATGAACCTGGCCCTTGTTTTGTTTCGGTAAAGATGAGGACAAATGTTCCATTAGACCAACACTTTTTCTTTTGTTTCTTTGCTTATTTGCCACCACATAGATGGGTTTATATATCTGCTAGGCGCGGTGTCCAACGATGTGATAGTGAGAGTGGTGAGGACGGATCTGTTTAGGAAAATGAATGAAGCATGTTTACCAATGAAACAAAGCAATAGATCAACAAACCACTATCTAACAGACAGATTTCATTTCCCGGGGGGTTTCTGCGTCGAGGCTGACTATACCAAACACTGTAACTCTATCCTTCTATCTGTGGCGGCAGAGATTCATGTGTGACAATCTGATAATCCAAGACCAGGCCGATATCTATTTCCCTGATAGAAAGGCACCGCCTAGTGGTCATATGGAAGTCCTGCACGATCATTTAAACTCAAATGTGTGGTCCAACCTGAATGCCCAATTAAGTCCTATACTTTCACTTGAGAAAGGTTAAAATGTTGTTTCTACAGTGTTATGAGAAGTTTAATATTTATATTAAAAAATAAGTTAACTGTAACTAAATGCATTTAATTTATATTCCCATGTCTATATGATGATTATATACCTTGTTTAAAAAGCATCCCTTCATATAAAATGGCTGTGGTAGATCAATGAAGCAAAGACATAATGCACTACCAGGTACTATTCATTATGTAGTCATTTAGCAGATGCTTTAATCCAAAGCGATTTGAATTCAGACACTTTAAGGAGCAGCTAGGGCCCTCTTGCTTAAGGATGCCTACAGGTAGATTGTGGACATGAGGGATCAAACCCAGTCCCTTTCAGCTGGAAGGTGACCTTTTCATGATAACTCAGGTTCTTACAAACCGTTCAAAACAAGACATAAATTCATCTCAGATTCACCAACAATTTCCTGTAGAAAATATACAATATATATATTGTATATTTTTTGTCTTGCTGTTCTTAGTTATTTAGGTATTTTTCAGTACAGTGTAACAGGTTGTGTTCATAATTTATTTTTCCATGTCCCTTGTGGAAAATATGTAAATGTTTCTCGTTAGGCTTCAGAGCCAAAACAAGTTCTGTGTTTTACCATAAATGGTGGTCTGTAATTGTCCATCATAGGTACATCATTTTTTTTTGCTTTCAAAAATTCACCCCTGAAATAAGTTTAAAAAACGTTTGCCGCTTTGGCGTGTTGGGGGCCTATTGCATGTCACGGGTTTAGCTGGAGGGGCAGTGCAGCGTTTTGAATTGAAAGTCATGTGTCATCAGTATCACAGGGGACTTGCACAGCGCTTTAACAATTTTGTATTTTCAGCAAATTCCCTAAAAAACAAAACTCATCCTCTGTGATTGGCTGTGGCTCAGTGCATGGCTCCTTTGTCCCAGCAGGCAGTGTGTTCGTCTGGTTTCCTATACCCAAACAAAACTTATCCACCGCCCAAGGCAATACCGCGCTCCGCCGTGCGTTTACAACCCACGCACGTCATTTTGGAATTTCTCACTTTCTCCTGGTGATAAAAAAAAATAAGGTAGACGATCATTGTATTTTTGAATGTATGCCAACATTATGCGTGTGTCCACATTTTAGACAAAACATTCTGTGTAACTTTTTTTATTCTCTGAATTATTTTAGAACTCATTTAGGGGCCTACTGTGACCATCTGTTCATTTGGCAATTCCTCGCCTCCATCTTTGCCCCATCTAAACATAAAACAGATAGGCCTACAATGTGTTCTTGATTCATGTTGTTCTACGATTGACACGTGTGATTGCAGGATGTACAGCTTCATGGGTGGAGGGCTGTTCTGTGCCGGTGTGGGGAACATACTCCTCATGATCTCCACGGCAACGGACTACTGGATGCAGTACCGTCACAACAACAATTACATGCACCAGGGCCTGTGGCGGTACTGTGTGCCGGGAAAATGCATGACACACACAGACAGCATCGGTAAGGAAGTGTATGGCTTAGTGGAAGTACTCTCAACAGATACTTTGGCTTGTCATTCTCATTGTATTTTATTGTATTCAGACCAGGCTTGGCTCTGAGAAAAACAGTGTCAGTGGAAACATGTTCGTTTGCCATGTGGAGGTCTGGAAAGTGGTATTAAAATGCACTCACCTATCGGCCATCCTAACGCTTACATAAAAATCACGGCTGGAAGTGGCTGTGGTCTATCTTTTACTCTTATTACCGCTCCATGGGTCACCTAGCGGTCATCTCGGTTCCATCTTGGTTCTAAATGAATTTGCATTTTGTTGTCTCTATACTTGTATTCTGTGCAATGACAATAGTGTTCAATCTAATCTAATCTAATTCAGTTCCATCACCCTGCTAGTGGTTAGAACCAAGATGGCCACCAGGTGAAGAAGGCCAATAGTGCAGGCTGAATGACAGCCTTGACCTCTCTGTGCTGCTCCCGTCCACAGCTTACTGGGATGCAACCAGAGCCTTCATGATCCTCTCCCTGCTGGCGTGTTTCATCGGCATCGTCATCGGTGTCATGGCCTTCATCCACTACTCCTCTTTCGACGGATTTGACAAGACCTTCGTAGCTGGCATCCTCTTCTTCATCTCATGTAAGCGTGCAACAATTCACACGACTTGGTGGACCTGCCTGACTGTGAACACTGTAAACACTGTTGATGTTATTGATTGTTAATGGTGTAAATCTTCTGCAGGCTTCTTTGTACTGCTGGCAATGGCTGTGTACACAGGGGTCACGGTGAACTACTATGGGAAACGCTATGGAAACTGGCGGTTTTCCTGGTCCTACATTACGGGCTGGGTGGCCGTGGTACTCACTTTCTTCTCAGGTGTGTACGACAATAGCCGTTCTCGATCTCTAGGGGTGCTATAACCTCTTATGCATAGCCTTTCTTGTTCTGTTGTTGTCATTCAAATTTGTATCTGTATTGATTGTCGTTGTTCTATCATTACTTAGGATTTTACTAATCGTATCATTATATCTTTGTTCTCAGGTATCTTCTACATGTGTGCCTACCGAATGCATGAATGCCCAAGAAACTCCAACTCGCGTTGAGCTGACCAAGATATTTCACCTGTCCAGCACTGGTCTCTTAAATTATGACTAGGAGGAACCTTTTCCTTCTTGGACACACATGATTTGCTGTAATCTCGACCACTTAGAAGTATGCTAAATAAATTAGAATCAAATATAATTGTTTGTCATCACTTTTTAAAAATAGTTGAAATTTTGTTTACCAAACGATAAACATTGACAAAATAGGTTCTCTACCAGGGACTCAAAAATGAGTCTGTACAGGAAAAACATATTTATGATGTCATGAGCATCAAGGTCAAAGGTCACGCCAGTCAAACAGTTTTCTTTGTATTTTGTATTGAACAATGACATAGCAGGTTTGTAGAGAGCACACAGCATATGATAATTAAAAATCTGTCCAATCTGCTTACATGAAATAGAAAACAACTTTTTAATACAAGACACTCAGTGAGTCAGCGAATTCAGCTTTTAATTTGAACACATTTTTTGGCAATTGTACATCCATTCTGTGCTTTTGTCTTGATATGACCTAATTGTCTTTGGTTTCTGAGGAGGCCCTGTTTTCTGCACAGGTGTTAACCGATACATCCACGGCAATAACACGTTCAAGCATACAAAAGAACACAAAGCTTAGATAAAAGAAAGCATCTGTAAAGTTGATAAATATCAGCATCACTTCAGCTGTCACTGCCAATAATGTTACCGGGTAGCTTGCAGTGGTGGGCGGTTAAGATTTCTCAAATGGTAATTTTCACTTTTACTTGAGTCATTTTTTTATAGGAGTAATTGTACTTTTACTTGAGTATAGATTTTCAGTAGGCCTACTCTACCCACCACTGGTAGGTTGTTATTGGACTTGAACTTGAGCAGTCTCATTGTGGCATGGGTTGTGTATCACCTTACCATATGGATAGAGCACTTGCTTTGTCAGCCTCATGCTCAATTCAATGTATGTACACACCCAAGACAAGGCATGTCAATGTATGTACACACCCAAGACAAGGCATGTCAATGTATGTACACACCCAATACAAGGCGGTGAAGTAAACCCATTGTTGTGGCAGTGGAAGGGATATGAAAGGAATTTTAACTGGAACAAAGAAAATGTTAAAGTTGCCCGTGTTCTACTCTCTGTGGTGAGACTAAACGAAGGATTATGTGAAAGAAGATACTGCACTTGGACGAACCACCAGTGGTGGCAGTGTGGCCAGCATGGGACAAGCTGTAACTTTGGGGTGCCACATCTGCTTATATTATAAATAAATATAAAAAATGTGTTCAGCTATGAATTGATGTGATCCCAGGCACATACAGAACTATAAAACATGACTACTGTACTTTAAAATGGTACAATAGACTCATCACCAGTGTCATCAGACATCAAACATTGAATCTATATCATGCATATCCACATTTGTTACCGTATTACCATGTCTAATTAAACAGTTAGTAAAACTAGACAGACACACAAGTGATGGAATCAAGGGCACTTTAGAGCCAAATAGCCTATAACCAAAGATGGGCATAATCTGCTACTTCTACAGGAATACATTGATTATTCCAATCTCACACTTCCATCAAACAAGAGAATCACTATATATATTATACATATTTAGAATAAAGACAAGTATGCACCCTTCAAATGCTAATTTAGATGGTTTTTTAGCTATGAAAACAAATCTATTATTTTTTATTACTAAGCCTAAGCCTACCCCATTTTTTCCCATACATCCTACTCCAGTATTTAAATGTTTTGCTTTTATGATCACGCATTGTTATTTGTATGCCTTTTGATTTACCTTTTATTTTCCCTCTCTTAGCCTTATAATGTATTTAATTTAATTATTTAGTGTATTTAATTATATTCCATTATTTATAATGAGGGCTCCTCCCTCTGTGTGGTTGTTGATATCTGAGTTTGATCATAGCTTATGTATGTTTTTTAACCTCTGACATATTTGTCATATGATATAACAACCTCCCTGTCGTAGTATCAACGCAAGCTATCACCGAACACGACCTCTATTTATTTTATAATTGATCATTTACGAAGTGAACTAATGGATTGTCTAGCCATGTTATGGGATGAATGGTAAAATGTCGTCACATTGTTTACTGCTCTATAGGAGAAACGGACAGAACAGGATGCCTCGCGCGCGCCAGGTAAACTGTCGACGTATTCCTTTCGCGTCCTCGCGTGACAGTAGTTTTCGCGCCATTGACTAGGGATGCCACGATTCCACTTTGCCACGATCCGATCCGATCCGATTCCTGGGGTCACGATTCAGATTCTAAAACGATTCTCGATTCCTACGATTCTCAATTGTCTAAAAACTATTCTCGATTTTGAAACGATTCTCGATTCCTACGATTCTCAATTGTCTAAGAAAGATTCTCAATTCCAAACGATTCTCGATTCAAGAATCTAAAATAGATTCTCTACAAAGAGGGATTTCAGGATCTACTCCAGTCCACTGTGTGCTAAGAAGGCCATTGTAAATTATTGCATAAAAGCACATTATGTAGTTTTTATATTTAAAAAAGTTTTAACAACTGATTACAATAACACACAAATGCAAATCTAAGACAAGAAATGTCACATTTATTAACGTGAAACTCAACTTCTCATCCAACAGTCAATTCACAGTAATACAAAAAAAATGCTCTTTGCTAACTGCCTTTTTTACACTTGCCAGCCACTTTCAAAAATAAATACAATTCTATAAAACCCGTATTTTGTGTGACTGTTTTGTTTTAAACAAATCACAATAATGCTTGACATAACATTACATTGACTTGGTAAACTTATTACAAAAGAAAATAATTGCACTGGTGGTAATGTCATCTGTTATACCATGTTAATCCTCCAGATCAGGGGTCCTCAAAGTCCGGACTCCGGTCCGGATCCGACCGTCAAACTTCTCCGTATGTAAACCTCCGCCTCCTCCACTGCAAGCAGCGCTCCGCTTGTCCGACTGCTCCACTGTCTGTAACAGGACGTGTACTCTGCTTTGGTCCGATCACATTCAGTGTACCGTCATCTCCATGACAACTTTATTTACACAATTGAATTGATAGCTGTGAATCTGCGCTGTAAGCTGGGCTTTCTGCAAAGAATGCAACGAAAAGTAAATCGCGAATAGACATGTGATGTCTCCATGTTGCTAGCTTGCCAGCCACACTGCATGCGTGCGCATGTGTGCCCACGCGGTTTGTTGCCACAACAACAGAATGCACTACGGAACCCGGAAAGGGCGCGCGGCGGTGGGGACTGGGGACGCTGCGCGGAGGGGGGGAAAAACAACTACAAAGAATCGATTCTTGGGAGTTGGGAATCGATTCCGGAATCGTGGCATTAAGAATCGCGATTCTTTTAAGAATCGATTTTTTGCAGCATCCCTACCGTTGACCCTTTCCTTGTTCTGGTTTACCGCTTAACACGTCCGGAGAAACACGCGCTATCCTCAGTACCCGGCCGAAAACAATACCTCGATATTAATAATACTACAGAGTACGTGTAAACAGCGACGCTGAAAAGTTTAATACATGTATATATACACATATAATATAATAGGCCTAATGAGTAATACAAGTATATCTTTTTTTAAAGACGTTAGACATCCAGAGTTTGTTCGCTGCAGCGGTTTCGAGGAAGCTAACAGCTAGCAGCAGGACGGTCCAGGTGATGATGGTTGACGAAGAGGAGGAAGGAACCGAGGAAGACTTCAGCCCTCAAATAGAACACAGGTGAGGGGAGCCAGACAGACTTGAAGAAGTATGGAGATACAGCCATTTTAATAGGCCCCGGGCCACAACGATGAACATGACTTTAGTTATCCAAAGAACAACGTGAAAGGGGTTTATAATGTAGCCCAATCTGTGTTACCTATTTCTATTTATCGTCTAAACGTATTTTCCTTCAAAGCTGGCTTCGTGTAACCTGGTTATACTCTCGCCAGGCTAGGCTTCGTGTAACCTGGTTATACTCTCGCCAGGCTAGGCTTCGTGTAACCTGGTTCTACCCTCGCCAGGCTTCGTGTAACCTGGTTCTACTCTCGCCAGGCTAGGCTTCGTGTAACCTGGTTATACTCTCGCCAGGCTAGGCTTCGTGTAACCTGGTTCTACTCTCGCCAGGCAAGGCTTCGTGTAACCTGGTTCTACTTTCGCCAGGCAAGGCTTCGTGTAAAGGCTACAACAAACGAGTACGTAAGCGAAGATCCGCGTCGCCATGGCTGGTTTACAAATTCGTTTTTTTTTTATGGACGACAAACACAATATTGCCTGCTATACACACATGCATACATTAAATATCAGTGTCCGAATTTCTTACTTGAAGTAACATTTGTTGTTGATACCTATAATAAGTGCCTCGCGCTACTCCCGAAAATGTACGCGTAAATCGGAAACTGTAAATGTAAAACACAAATGTACTGGTTTTCGACATTTACCACCAAATCGTCGTGGTTTTCACTAGATGATGCGATGTGTAATTTAAATATATATGACCGCTTTATTCATAAATTATGAGCATGATATGGTTGTTGGGTATAGTATGGCATTATTGATGCATTTCATGTGGATATAACTGATATAATGTTTCAACCACAGATGGTCTTTCTCAGGTTAAAGTGAAGAAGTGAACACACCTGTATTTCATAGGCGATTCATGATAACATCACAGAGTCATCTGATATGAGACATTTTCAGAAAGATAAGAGACTGATTTGGCCACTTCCGTAATCTTATTGTCTTCATGTGATTGGAGAGACCAGGATGTGGGGGGCTCACACCTGATCTATGGCTGTCTGTGATGGGACTTGGGACAACTATACTGGAATTATCAAAGTTTAAGACACTGTAACATGTTGACACTCTTTATATTAACTTTTTTACATAAGTTAACAGACATGGTCTATTATGTAATTAATGTAATATGTTGTGATCACACTTGAACGATACAGACTGGGAATATTGTCCTGGTGTATATGGAGCAGGTTATCTAATCAGGAGATGACTTTTCATCACAAATAAATACAGGTGTATGTTTACTTCTTTACCTTTACCTGAGGAAGACCATCTTCCAGTCATATCCACATCAAATAATGTGCCTGTGTATTTTTTTTCTTTTTAACTTTTAAGTTACTCGCTACTCTAAAGTAATAATTTCAGTAAATACTTTTGTACTCTAACTCAAGTAGTTATTTTGATGACTACTTTTACTTCTAGTTGAGAACTTGTTTACAGTAACAGAACTTGTAATTGAGTACAGTTTTTGGCTACTCTACCCACCTCTACCCATCAGGGTAGGCAACACTCAACAATATGATGTAGATGCAAAGTTTTTGAGAGTAGCGAAGAAGCGGACAAAAGGGATCAGAACACAACAGCACTTAAGACAACGTACTCTCGCTGTGTACCAAACTGTGTTCTTGCATTCTACTTGTGTGAAAAAATGTGCCTCGCGTACGAGATGCGGAGATCACTGAAGGCTGCAAAACATGGAGACAATTTGGCATTTCTATGCTGGTGAGTGCTGTATGGCTCCTTAGATTTACAACAACCCAGCACCTGTTATGGTAAGTATAATTTTACTATTCTATTCACTATTGATACTGCTAGTGCTCTTCTGTACTTTCAACACCTTATGTAAATCCTAGATAGCTGGGCTGTGATTAATTGTCACAGAGGTTAAACCCTACCAAATGGCAAGGCATTACTTTTTACACCATTCTTTGTGATCTGTTAGTACCTATCTGAAAGTAATCAACAGCTATGTCTCACATATTGCAGTAGTATAGACCAGTGTTTCTCAAATGGGGGTACTTTGAAGGACTGCAGGGGTACTGGGAAATCTTCTAAGAACAAGGGGAAATAAGGAGAATCTGGAGTAATAGGATTTATGTACACAAGCTCCGACCCCTGGCTTTGTGCTTTTTTCGGGGGAGAAATGAGCTAACAGTTGTTGGTAAGCCACCCAAATTTAATTTTAATGAAAGAAAATTTTCCGACTTCAGGTCAGGTCACAAGAAGTGATGCGAAAAGCCAAAATATAGAACTGTACAGAGTTAAAATGGCAAAATGTTGTTTGTCACAAGGTGTCTGCCTTTACACCTAGCTCCATACCAGATGCTCAGACACTTCAAAGAAATACTCCTTATCAGTGAGGTCAGTTTCAATAAATGGGCTGAATAACTTCTGGTTTTTCTGGTTTCAATTTGTGTGGGCTGCTACACCTTTATTCCCAAAACAGGGTGACACTTCTGTTCCGAAGTCTTATCTATGTAGTCTCTACTACGCTTGAGAAATAAAAGGAAGTCTTCAATACAAGCATGCTCATTAGTGTAAAAACAAATGGCATAGCTCTTCAGAAGAGTCAAATACATTTATTGTTGGGCAAATGCTGCCATAAAACTGCTGCTGTAGATTAAATGCCAAGCATTGGTCTGGCATTTTCCAACACAGAAAAGTTATAGCATGAAAAGTTAATCAGTTACTTGGCCCATAACCAACCTACCCAGCAAATCTGGTGCAAATCCGTGCTCAACTTTGTGAGATGCCTTGCTGACGGACACATGGACACAGACAGACAGACACACAGACAGATGGGGGTCATTACCTCTCGGGCAGAGGTAATGACCCGTGTAAGAAGTTGTACTCTGTCAGACCCAGAGGAATAAACTGAACATTGACTTGTACAGGGAATACTCCTGTTTACTACCAGACGTTAGAGCAAACTACATCTATCTTTATTACTAGACCAGAAAAACTAGCGCTGTTTGTTACCAGACCAGACAAACTACCACTGTGGTTTTTACCAGACCAGACAAACTACCACTGTGTTTTTTACCAGACCAGGAATCTGTGGCTGAGGAGAGCTGATGGAGGAGCCGTGCATCTGGAAGGGGAATCTGGAGGAAGACCACGAATCTACCAACAAGTATTCTTTGTGAGTTCGCATAAACTGAACATAGTGGACTTGTACAGGGCAGGATAGGGTAATGGATGGGGTGTTTGGGTCCCAGCCGAATGGTACAGGATTCGATCCCCAAGTCCTCAGACTACATGCAGGCAACCTTCAGCAATATGCCCTACCTGCTCCTGTCATTACTATGATATTTGCTTCCACTTCACAAGACACTCACCAGATTAAAGGCTATGGTGCTGAACGTAATATCACAAATAGTTATAGGCTCATGACGAGGATCCTCGAGAAACATGTTTAACATTTACCAGGTATGAAAGTCCAATCTCTATGAAATTATTAGTATAAGTTATTTCTGCGGGAAAACAAATGAAGGAAAGTGGTGGGCAGTGTGATGGCCAGGCTTGAGGGCTGCAGGGTGGCCCTCAAGTGATGGCCACCCCCCAACTCCACCCATAGGGCTCCGCCCCTGTGTGCAACAATTATTGTCACCCTTCTTTGCGTTTGTTCGGGAATGAGCTGAAGACATGGCGACAGTACGTCCTACTGCCCCAGTACTTCAATGTAAAATGCTTTTAAAGTGATTCTGTATATCAATATATTCTATACAGGTTATTATATACGGTTATTATATGTTGGTCTTCATATTGAAAAAAAAAATGTACACATCACTTAACTAGTAACCAACAGTTACCATAGTAACAAGGTAACTCTGGCACTTGATATTTGATAGGACAACAGGAATCTTTCTCTAGGGTATCAATAATAATAATAATGAAAAGATCCATTCATTATTTTGCACAAAAGGACAAAGAGCCAAGAGAACAACAATGAGATGTTTATCACCGGATTAAAAAAAAAATCACAATGTTGAATAGTCTCACAGAGTTGTTCCGATACGGGAATGCATCCGATACTGCCCAAAATGCTGGACCGGGTACTATCGGCAAGTACGCCAGTCTATGCACTGATCCAATACATTTTTTTTCTCATCCAACTTGTCTTCTATAGTGAAATCACAGCTGCCATTCAACCGAAAGAGAGATAATACAGTTAATTGTCACGTCAACACTGACTTTTGAATGTGTGGTATACTACATTCCACACTTTCTCACCAGTTGGGTGTCTACGGTATTATCCGTTATAGCTCCTTTCCTTAGTGCGCGAGTGAGAGTGTGTTGGCCTGACTCATTCCAATAAACAGTAATCCCACTGATTATTTCTCCTTTGTTAAATTTATGTTTCATTTATTCCATGTTCATTTACAGTCGTCCTTTACGTAAACTTATTGTTTAGTTTATTTAGGGAGACATTCGCAGCAAAAACGATTGCCATAGTAGCCTCCATTTTAAATAAGAAACAGGAAGACTATTATGAGTGAGGAAGATGGGTGGTCGCGTTGTGTCAAAAGTATAAAGTTTTTAACTTTCTTGTAAGTTATGGTTTTCGATTACTCGCTGCTTGTTGAAGTCCATCAAAAGTGTGTGAGTTAACAAGGTGCGTGACTTATTGAAAAACATCACAGTATACTTAATGTATTGTTTAAT
>OOFB01022485.1:12010-31345 GCA_900323305.1 Trachyrincus murrayi
GAGGTATATAATTTACTATGCATTTCTGATTCTTGCATGTCTTGTTGTGTAGGTAGCTGGAGGATAAAATAGCCTCGCTCAGTTCCAGTTAGCCTACTGTGATGGAACAACAAGGCAACAGGCAATGTCATGTTATATACATGATCGTATCTTTACAATAGCGTTTGCAATGTCCGTATACTTTACCAATGAACTGAAAATGTTGCTCAATGTAATTTACCTACATGCACAAAAGAAAGACTGGGTTAGTTACCTGATTTGACGCCATCCTTCCAGTCCATAGAAGTACAGTACATACTCCAGTCTGCTCCACACGTGTTTGTGTTTGTATACGTCATTACAGCGGCATTCTTAAAACGCAGTGCAGTTTTTCATCATGACCAGTGGCCGCCAAAGTGCAGTTACCTCATGCAGCACACAACGCATTTCCATTGGCTCAACAAATTTACAATAACTTAAACAATAACGCAAACAATAAGAACCCTTATATAATCTGCACACAATGATTACCATAAGAAAGGTGACATTAATATAGAAAATAAACATATTATATATAATACTAAAATCATACACAATTTATATTCAAATGTTAATTTGACTCCTACAGTTTGTATTGTTATTTGTGTATATATTTGTGTATAAACTTTATAATAAAATAATATCATATTAGTTGTATTGCATACAATTCAGTCATGTTGTATGTATCCATTTACTGTATTCAGCTTTTTAATGAATGAAAAAAACAACTCATTGGTATCAGGTTGGGACTCGGTATCGGCCGATAAGCAAGTTCAGATATCGGTATCGGGAAGGAAAAAATGCTATCGGAACATCTGTACAAATCAGACTTCTAATGTCTAATTCTAATGGCAGACAAGCTCAAATCTGGGTGAACGGGGTGTTTCACAATCTTTCGCTTCATATTTGTTCCACCAATCATGTTGTTGGAGGCGGGGATCTGTAAGTGCGTAATTGGATTGGCGAATATAAACTCGACCAGCACTAGTAAACTGTATATAAATGTCTGTAAAGGTTTCAAATCAACACCGTGTCAGACTGGCCACTGTAGAAATACACTCATCAAAATACCCTTCTGAAAGCTTCATTCACTTGTGCAAATGAATTTTCTTCTGTAAAATATCTCCGTAACGAATCAGGAAACAAGGCATAACTCCGCCTCTTCAGTTTCTGGTTTCCGGCCCAGAGTCCGTGCTGTCTCCCCCCAGAAGTTCTGCTATAACATAGTAGAACCGCCGGATCCGAGATTAGAGGTTGAACAAATGGCTTGAACGTTAAAAAAGAATAATTAACTTGAATTACTGACCACAGTGTCACCCTGCAGTGATCAGGACCCTGCAGTGATCAGGAGCATAGGAAAACAATGTTTATTCAGTGACGTGTCCAGACTAATTTAGTAGGAGTGGCCCAAGAGTGGCACAGAGGGGCACCGGCCCACAACACTAACTTTGTAGAACAGTGCAGAGAATGGATACATCACAAAATCAACTAGACGTAATGACAAATATCGCATCTGATAATCAGTCCACAAACTAGGATAATACAAATGCGTATAATAAAAAACATTGTGTACCATTGTTAAGTTAAAACACAACCGTTTTTCTGTTTGATTTTGATTGACAAGTTCAAATCCTATCAACGGCCAGATCAATCAAAGTTTTTGGGCCCCCCCCCCCTTAACATGCCAAACTTTTATATACATGGCTTTATTTTTAATTTTTTCATTTTTGGACTCCATCATAACACAAACTGGTAGTTCATTGATATTGTTGTACATAAAAACACACTTGAATCCACTTGGTTTGTGTCCTAGAATTATGCATGAAAGATAAAACTAAAACTAAAAAGCCTTCTCAGTGTTGGTTATGGGTTTTCATTTTTGGGCATTTGTACATTCTGTGACCTTATCATTTACTCAGAGCAATCAAAACTAAAAAGAAAACCAGCAGAATTCTCTGGATCCATCGTGCTTAGCTCAGGTTACTCTATTGTCTATGATAATCCCACTCACACCCTTTCTCTGCTGAGGCACATATAAATGGATGGATCCTGCAACTGATACTGTATCAAGAAGTAACTGAAGAATTACAGGTGAGTCGGTGGTTGCGAGTTATTGCCCCACACATCTTTTTATTTTTTAATCAATGTAAATGTCTTGGTATAACTATTATTGTTATGACTTATTTTTTGCTTGTTGGCTACTTGCGACTGCGTTTGGACCAAGCATGATTTGATTACATGTCAGTTGAGTTCTTCAAAATTCCTACAGCTAAGGATTCGTGTGTTTTACGGTATTTTTCTCTTAATTATGAGCCACAATTATATTATCCTCTTTTGAATCCCAATTTGGCAGACATTAACAGATCCATATTTGATCCCATGCTAAATTGTCTATATTAAAGAGGGAAATCTGAATTAAGCTTGTAAACTGACAAGTACATTCATAACTGTTATATAACTCTTTGTTAGGGATCACTGGATCCCACTTGTTCAACAGCTCTGTTATTAACAAGTTGTTTTTATTTCGATCATCTACGTGTCTGTCTAAATATACTTTTAAAATATACTAAATATATTTTAGTGTGGGAGCCTGTGCTACATAATAGGCCAGAATGTCTTTGTTAGATCATTAATATGTAATTTGTTACATTTAATGGGTCGAATTTTAATGAAAGTATATTGTTTTTTGGGAGTCCCGATCTCACAAAAAACCTCAAGTGTCCTTTTTATTTCTTTCCTCGCTGGTCCAGAACAATGTGGCTGGTTATCCTTGTGCTCCGTCTTTGGTTAGTTGAAGCACAGGAATCACTGCCGGCGTTTGCCTGTCTTGCACATGATACATACAGACCTCCAGGTTTGTAGTATTTTCCACATGTGAATCTGCGAAACAAACAATAATTACATAATGCACAATGTAATCTATTCCTATTCATGTTTTTATGAATGTTTTTGGTACCTAGAAAATGCAGACATATCGGTGATCTGCAGCACAGAATTCATGGAGTTGAGCATCTATCTCTGCCCCATTTACCAGTCTCTTTATAACGAATCTCTTGTGGCTCTGAATGGAGAGTTTGCGAAGCAAGCGTGCCATGGGATACCTGACTGGGAAGCCGATCCGCCTGTACTGAACTTCAGAGTCTCCATTAATCAAAGTGCTGAGGCTTTCTGCAATAGCAAAACCATGGTACTCTGACAAAACCATTTTATGCTTGTGCCACATTGAGAACAATAATCAACAGAAAATAATGGAATTTATTCTGTCTCACATTATGATGTGAGACAGATGTCTTAGAAATGTGTGTAAACAGAAGTATATGAAAAAGATTAAAAACATGCTGGCATTTTCCTCCCCTTCAGAATTCTTTAACAGAATTCTGTCAACGTTTCTGTTGACAGGTAACCACTGAGGTCGGTACTGGAATGTTTTCTGACTTCTCAAACGTGCAATTTGTTAACATCTGGGGGATCGTCAATTCCTTGGACCCCACTCTGGGTATCATCACTTATCGGCAACAAATAATGTACAAGTTTTCTTGCCTCTATCCCTTGCAATATCTGGTGAACAACACGAAACTGGGCGTGTAAGTACACCAACCCATTCAACCAACTTTATAGGCTTCTATTGCCTAATTTACGTATTGTTATTGATGTAAATAGATCACTGCTAGGAGTTATCTTATAAATGTATCTATGTATTTGTGTTTACTAATTATAGATCAGGTGTGAGTCTTGCCGTAACGGACAATAACGGTAGTTTCATCAGCACTCTAAGTATGTCACTTTACAATGTAAGTTCTGCTTCAGCCTTTTGGCTCATCAAGGACAAAACACTTTTTGTCTTCAGAGCAGATTTGATAGTCTGATAGCATTCCTTCTTTTTCTGTGGAATAGGATACAAGCTACTCCACTCCCCTTGTTGTGCCAGAGTTGGGGCTGAACTTGAAGACCAGGATTTTTGTGGGTGTTAGGGCGACCAATTTAACAGACAGGTAATGGTGCCAATTAGAAAAAAATAGGAAAAAAAGATATAGATCTAGATCTTGATACTTTGTGATTAATGTTTGTCTGTTTTTCCTTCCTTCTTAAGGTTTAATGTGCTACTCGACCGTTGTTTTGCAACTACCACTCCCTTGCCCACAAACAGCACCTTTTATGATCTTTTCGTAGGGTGGGTCTCCTTATCAGCTATGGAGTATATTTCTATTTCAAACCTTCTTGTTCCTCTAGGTCATCCGTCGTTCCAATGTTTTTGGAATTTGTCAATGGATTACTCTCATTGACAAATCCCATGACTCATAAGCCCTTTCTTATCCAAGATGTACCCGAGATGGACAAACAAAGTTGGAGATGAACGGGGTGTCTCAGATAGCACATTTCTCCTTCGAAGCCTTCAGATTTGTGGAACACAAGAATAAATCCATCTCCACGTTCTACCTCCACTGTATCACCAGGCTCTGTGAGGTGGACAAATGCCCCGACCTATTGCCAGTGAGTAGCACAGTAACAATCAGACAGACAGACAAATCAAACATACAAATCAGACAGATCGACAGGCATCAGACACAGACATACAGATAGCTGGACATATCAGACGGATCAAACGGGCATATCAGATAGACAGACGTACAGATTCCCCCTAAATGTTATATAAATGTGTTTTTTCAGGACTGTTCATTACCTCAATTTGCAAGGAGAAGGAGAGATGCTACGTCAGGGGATTCCTATGAGATCCCGTCGGCGACAGTCAGCTCTCCCCCCATTATGGTGTCACAGCACTTCGGTTAGTCCCAAGTTCATTTCTTCAATGCAAAGATATCTGTCTGCCATCAGTCAGCAATTAAACATAACTGATGATTATTAAACTCCTAAAGTTTAGCAATGTATGCGGTGCAACAAACCTGCATTACATGTGAACCCCCTTACCCCCCCCAGGTTCCAAGACTCCCTCTCATGTGTCCATAGCGCAAGGCACATTGATTGGTCGTGGCCAAGGTCGATTATCCTGTAGAGAAAATATAAATATATACATACAATCATGTATCAATCATTTTAACACATTGTCCTCTTCTGTGTGTGTTTGTGTCCTCAGCTTCTCGGACACAGACCAAGGAAATCAGCAAAGCTGTGGTGGGATTGGGGGTTGCCGTGGCGCTTCTGGCTCTTCTCTTTGGCGCTGTCGTCCTGTTCTTCCTCAGGAGTAGGAAGATTAAGAAATAGATGCACACGTCTGTTCTAACCTTTCACCTTTCTGTTCTTTTTCGGTGTCGCTACCATTTCACGGATGGATCTTTCCATCTGTAATATCATCAGCAAAACAGTAAAACAGTGGCCACTAAGAGATATAAAGTACAATTAATACGATTTTATTAAATATTTTGACATCACATGCTATTGCTATATACAGATGTAGGCATGCCGGAAAACAATCATTAATCTTTCCATCCGTAATATCATACAGCTCGTAAAACAGTGGTCATGAAGAGATATAAAGTAAAATTAATACGATTTTATTAAATATTTTGACATTAACTGTTGCTATATACAGATGTAGGCCATTGTGTAGGCATGCCGGAAAACAATCATTAACATACAAATATAATAGATCAATCAGGACTGTAGAGTGTGCGAGAAAAAACGATCATATTTAACAGAATTGAGTGATAGAAATGCATTGATGACTGGTAATTCAAATAATGAAAATCAAATAAAGTATTTTAATTTCATGATTTGATGATAGCGGTTGTTCAACACTCCACTGTGTTCTATCTACTACCTTGAATTTAGTTTATATATATAATTGAAACCCTTTACTTCCACTTGTGGTTAATATACCACACAAGTAAATCTGATCAAATTTAATTATTGTATTATATCATATGTCATGGGTTATTATTACAATTATGTATATCATAGAGGGAAAAACAATTCAAGGAATATTTCAAGGATTTAGAATTTGTACAGGGTGTAAAACAAATTTGATCTTGGTTGGTAATTAAAGGCGTATCTGTATAAGTGCTTGTATCTTTATTTATAAAATCAAATTTTTTTCTTTAACAATATTCCACTCAAATTGCCTCTTCTTTTCATTATCTTAGACAAAAAATATTTCTAAACAAGGCATAACCTTTTCTCATTTCAGTGCTGTTTTAGCAGAGATTAGCATTCGTAAAGGGAGCAACTCCTCCACCCACTCGTTGGAGGAAGTCATCATTCGCTCCCACAACGACACCTCGTACGGACTCGAATCCATCCAGTTCACCACCGCGCCATAGCTTCTGCCTACAGAGTGCAAAAAGAGCCAAATATTAGTCACACTTACCAAACAACCACTTCCCAGATATATACTGGATATATATAGATTAATAAATATATACATTATATATACAAATATATACATATATTTACTATGATATTTTGTTTAGCAGATGCTTTTATCCAAAGATATTTACAGTGAATTCAGATCATTAAGGAGCAGGTAGGGGTTAGGCATCTTGCACAAGGATGCCTACAGGAAGGCTGCAGACATTGGGGATCGAACCCAGTACCTATCCTGCCTCATATACTGTAGATGTTGCATTTGTACCTGTGCCAAGGCCTAATCTTAAGCCCCCAAGCAGGTTGCTAGCCAGCCTGTCTCGGTCCCAGACTGTCAGTTCGACGCAGGCTTCCATCAGGTCCGCTTGTTTGATGCCGTCGTACACCATTGTGTGGTTAAAGATGGGATTTGTCGTTCGTCGCAATACGCGCGTCTTCTGACGGCTTTTCCGGCTCGTGTCCGGCAGCACAAAGCTTTAAGAATGAAGGAAAATCAAATCTGCACAGCCAAGTAAATAGTTCCAATCTGTGAAAGAATCTATGGTACATATAGAATCTATGGTACCCCGGCAAAAAAAATAAATAATGTCATACCATTTAACATAGGGATCAATGGTGGCTCGGATCAAAGGAAGGTTCTTGCACTCTTTCACCCAAATGTGTACTTCACCCGCGGGTGGGCCGTCCTTTGTCACGCCTGTGCAGCAGAAAGCACAGAGAAAGGTTTTAATACCAGACCAGAATAAGGCCCATAAGGTAATGCACCTTATGGTAATGTACCTTTATTCTTGTTGAAAACACAAACTGACCCTCACTGGGTGTCACTTGTGGGAGAAAGCGTACGGCCAGTCTTATCTCTCCTCTGTTATCTGAAGGTGTCATACTGAACGGCATCTGACGAAGAGATGATGACAGGAGATGACGAAGATTAGATTTGCATGTAACAAATCCGTCAGAACATATCACAGAACAAATTTATCTCATATCATACAATATAGCCATATAGTCATTGCACTTGAGTAATTTAATGTTAGCAGATTATATGCTGAAGTGTCTCCTTTATCCTTGTGTGTGTGTGTGTGTGTGTGTGTGTGTACTAGTGTGAAGGTATTTGTATGTTCTGTTCTGAGTCATCTCTTTTGTCCTCAGTGTATGTGTGTGTGTGTCTGTGTCTGTCTGTGTGTGTGTGTGTGTGTGTGTGTGTGTGTGTGTGTGTGTGTGAAGGGGTTTGTCCTTTACCCGGGCTCTGAGGGCCAAGTAGTTCATCTGGGTGTGGTCAAAGTCCCAGGTGGAGAGGTCCACGTCTACCTCACCCAGAAAGCTGTTCTTGCCAAACGTATCGTGATGCCACATTGAAAGAATGAGTGTCTGGGTCCTCAGATACTCCATGCGAACACGATACTGGGGAGCCACATTGGAGCCATTTGTTGTTGCGTCTTTGTGTGGCATTGTTCACCCAAGCAGTGTTATTAGTTCACTTCAGAGAACACGTACAATATGCTTGCAGTACTCACCCTCAGGATCTCATTGAACATCGGGTTGAGTGTCTTCTTTTTCACTGATGTCTTCCTCTTCCCAAGACTTGCTTTGTCCGGTACGAGATAGCTTTTCACGTACCTAACAAAATATATTAAAAAGATATTAAAGAATTATTTTGTTACGATAAGCTTGACGATGAACACTGAAAAAATTAGCAGTATGTTCTGTTGTTGGCCCTTGGCGGCGGTGTTAGGTGAAATTGAAGGTTTCAAATATGGAAATGGAAATATAGAAGAAGAAAAAAAGATATAGATATATATATCTATATATAGATATATATAAAATGTATATGTACTCACGGGTCAGAACGGCCCCTTTTTGGGTCAACTGCAGCCAGTCCTTGGCACTGCGCCACAAAGATGTGGAACTCTCTAAGCTTCTGGACATAGTTGATTGAGAACTGGATGTTTCCCTGCACCTCCACATTGCCAAAGTCCCCACTGTATATGGTCATCACACTGCCACTCAGCTGGCGACACACAAGCATGCACATATGAATACACACACAAATACATTGCATCGTATTAAGTACCTGTTGCCGTAGGTCAGGTTTAAATTAGTAAAGATGAAAAAGGACATGGATGTCCTGCCAGAAGACATGGGCTGGTTGGTTGTTCCCTGTTCCCCCCATGCTTAAACACTGACTCCTCATATTTGGAGATAATGGTTTGTTTTGTTTCACACTAAAACATACAAAAACTTCCCTGGAATTAACTGTCATCATTCAAAATAGATCAAGTGCAGTGTTATACAATACTGCCACTGACATGTTTTTTGTGTCATCACTTGTAACACAACTGTCATACAATCATCTGTGAAATGTGATCTTCGGCCTACATATAGTCTTGAATCATTTCCAGAAGCAATTGCCTCGCTATGTCCATGTTTATTTGTTGCCTAGTAAATCCTGAATAGATTTCTTGGAAATGGTACCTGGGAACAAAAAAAACCCAGCAGCCTAATCTGATTGGTGAATTTACCACAGGTGGGAGGGAACAAAAGCAGGCTTTGACCAGTGGCTTACCTCCTTCTGGAGAAAAGCGGGTACTGATTTGCTCATATTTTTCATATGATCTGGATCGGAGAATGAGGACGTGGAAGCTGTTGAGATGGATGTCGCTGAGAAACAAAAAAAATAAAAAATGTGTGAGAAGCAAAAAAAAATAGTTTGACTGACTGACATTTCTAATTTAAGAAATGTAAATCAAATTTGAACCATCGCTGCTTCGTCTCATATCAATTGGATCTGGTCTTCGTTCTTGCCCTGCAGAATACAATAATACAATTTTATTGGATGCATTGACAAATCCAATTATAAACGATATATATTGGAGGTTAATTGCCATCGTAAACATTCTTTCCCTCACGTGGAGATACAGATGCTGTTATGTCCTCCAAGCTCTTGGTCATATTTTTAGGTCTCACTTCGGCTCGTCTCAGAGCTCTCTTTACGGGGTTTGGGTCCTCGCTGTCGTTTTCCCCTAAATAAACACAAACAAAACAGAAACACAACCATGAGGCTTTTCAAGTATATGAAAAGCAAAACGTCCTGAACGCGTTCTATTGCCAAACAGGTTGGTATGCTTGACACAGTGTAGTGACACTAGACATGAGCTATAGATTAATAAAACTATGATTCTGATTGTAAACTCAACACGCCTCCACACAGTGGAACCATTTAGTTTGCTGTTTTGGCACAATATTGGTAACTTTCCAGAATTATGGTGATATGACATACAGTATATTCTTTCAGAACTGTTAAAACCTCTTGAAGATGGATTCTTGGCCATCTTAATTAAAAACGGTCTATACATATTGGCCATTCAGTACAGTTGGTGACATTTATGTCACAACAAAGCCAACGCTTATGCACTGTCCAGCCCACAAGTCAAACAAGGAGGATTAGGAAATACACGTAATGTTTACATAACTAATGTTCTGCCAAGAGAGGCAGACATGGACATCATACAAGGATGTCCCTGGATACAGCCCTCTTTTATAACGTTGACACAGCACCAGCCACAGTATCTTCAACATTCAACAGTATTCAGCAATATTCAACTCTCTTCAACAGTGGATTTTATTACTAAAGACAATATTTTAAGATGAGCAGTTTATAGATGTCCCAGGAAGACACGGTTTTGTGCATTAATGTGTGGGTGTATGTAAAAATACATTTCTTACAAAGCCTTAAAGTGATACGGCAAGATATCTGTAAATTGGCATTTGCCTGTCTTACCCAGATTTAGATGAGTTGTTTAATTCCAAATTCATCATTGTGCGTCCAGAAGGGGAGTTTGCTGGGAGAGCATTTGCTTTCCTTTAGGCACTTCCATTGACTTGCAGAGTTACAGCACACTTTTAATTACTTTTCAAAGATGTCCAATATGTTCTGAATAGTCGCTTATTCAAACTACAATCTTATTGTGTTGTTATTGAAAATCTTTGGAAAGTACTGTAATTAAAAGTGTATTCCCATCACATGAATAGGAGCTAGGCTACTGTAACTCTGCAAGTCAATGGAAGCAGCTAACGGAAAGCAAATGCTATCACAGCAAACTCCCTTTTTATGGATCTTTTAAAAAGCTTTTTTTGTAATTGTTAATTAATTGTATTAAATAGCATTAAATGCTGCTTACAGTTGGAACTGGTCCATGAGTTGCTCCGGCTTTCTGATGTGCTGCTCATAGACGATTCTCTTCCTGTATCCGAACTGCTGTGATTCACCCACAGGGGGCGCTGTGATGCTTTGCCTCCCCTCCTGCCATAACCTTCCTCTGAGCCCACCGGGGTACTCACTCTTGCCGGACCACTCAAGTTAAGGTCATAGCCGGACTTGCCCTCTGACACCTGTTCACTCACAACTGGGGCCAGGGAGTTGTGGACGCTGGTCTTCTCGGTCATGCCCAGGTAATGCCGATAGTCTCGCGGAACAAATGCACGAGCCCGCAATGCTTGAGATTCAGAATCAACCGATGGTCTCCAAGAAGTGGAGACTCTGTCCTCGCTTTGCCCCCTATGTTGTGACTTATCGGCACTCTGTCTCCTAACTCCGTCCTGAGACTTTCTACCACGGTCTTTTTCTTCGCTGACATTCAGCGAGAACATGCTGGTAGCACGGCGCATGGCACTTGTACGGCTGCTTATGTTGCCAAAACTGTCCTTCCTCGCCTTGGGAGAGCGAGACTCTTTTCCTGCGTTGCTTTGCAGTTTAGTTGAGGTTTTCTCCTCTCTAGGAGTCTCCTTCAAGACCCTCCTGCTGTCTTTGTGCTGACCTCTAAAGCTGCTCTTCTCAACAGTGATAGCAGGAGGGGGTTTGTGGTCAGTTTCAACACTGTGCTGTAACTCTGAACCAGGGGACTGTGAATCTATGATTTCTTTATTTTTGGGTGGCTTTGTCTTTTCAGCGATAATCAAACCTCTGCGACTAAAATTGGAATCACCCCAAAATTCACGGAGATTGTTGAATTGTGCACGATTTGTGCCTAGACTTAGGGGCAATGTTTCCTGTCTCTGTGTAAAATTCTGCCTATTTCCAGGGGAGTCTTCTAGGTCATTGTCTGTATCATTGTCAATTGAACTAAGGTCATATTCAGACTTTGTAAGTCTTTTATTTAGTTTTCCAGAATTTGGAGCAGAGATGATTTTGCCATCGCCTCCATCTTTAGATTTACCCGTGTAAAACACTGGCCTGTTCTTTTCCTGCTCCCAGAAAGATTTGAGCTGTCGTATCCTCTCTGCTGTGCTTTCCTGACGTCGGGGCGGCAGTCTTGTTGAATTGGGGCTATTCTGCATTATGTCTTTGTTGGTCAAATCTTTTTTAGGAGCCATGCCTGTTTGCACACCTCCGTCTTCATTAACTTTCCTTTTTGTGTCTTCATTTACATGTCTCTGCATTGGTGGCTTAGCGGTTGGAAGCACATTACTTCCACTCCTCTTGTAATCCATAAATGGGCTGGGAATCGACTGATGGAGCGTGTCATGGTCAGGACTGGCCTTCATTTGCAGGGCTGTTTCGAAATGTGCAGCCGGGCTGGCCCTGAGGAACTCATCCTGCTGTGGGGTTGTTAAAGATGATGATAATAATGCTGATGATGGTTTGTCTGGTAGAGGGCTTGCTGTGGATTGGGATGCTTCCAGAGCAGGCTGCATGGCAGACCCTATGATGGATCTAGACTGTGTCCTTGGCCGAGAACTGACCGTGTTCAGGGATATAATTTCAGTGTCTGAACCTCTTCTGTCGAAGACTTGGGGGTTTGTCTGTAACATTAAATGATCTGTTGCAGGTTCAGGGCAGAGAGAGGTAACTTTCTTTTTTGTGTAATCTGCCTGTTTGGGTTTAATATCCCCTGTTTGGATGTTATGCTCACTACTTATAATGAAATCCATGTCTCCTTGTCTGTAAGATGTGGGTATCTGTTTCTTTTCATCTTTGGAAGTTCTCGTATTATATTTTCCTCTCTCAGGGGCCGAAGCCATGTCAAATATATGATCATTTATTTCTTCCTGTCTCTCTTTATCCATTTGAAAGATTACAGGCCATTTATCACTGATCGCTGAGTTTGATCTGCTGATGAGGATTTTGGGGCCTGGGTTGTCCTTCTCCCAAATGGAATTGAGATTAGATATTTTGCCTGCCTGATTTTCATATTCATTTTCTTTGATGGTCAGCACCTTCGCTTCTTGTCTTGCATCCTTCTTTACATCTTCTTGCATCACTCTCACCTCCTTTTTTATTTCTATATTTTCTTTTACTTCATTTGACTCCTTTACTAAGTCATCTCTCTTCATCTCTATTACCTGAGATCCATTATTATCTCTCATTCTGTCTTCGTGGGTACCTTTAACCTTGACGTCCTCCTTCCTGTTCATGTTAATAACGGTGTGCTGGCTGTCCTCTGTGTCCAGCCAATCACTGCTGTCGGTGCTGCGGCTGAACCACTCCAGGACCTTTGCTATGGAGCCCTCCTCACCCTCACTGGCAGTGGAAATCTGGTGGGATAATTTGGGTCTCGGTCTTGACGTTGGAGCCGTGTGCTGATAAGGCTTCTCAATTAAGTTGAGGTCATAGCGTACTGGTTGATCTGAAAAAAAATTTAAGTTTGGAAATCACTGATACCATGATGATGATATGGAAGGTGCCTACACAAATAAAGCTATTATTTAGCTTACCCACAAAGCTTTGTGTCATGCTTAGCTCTTTGTCTCTGAATGGCGCTGAATCGCTGAATGATCCATTGTTGCTGTTTTTTCCCCTCTCTGGTTCCTTCATTTTGTTTGTAGATCGATAGGTAGTGAGGGAATCCCCATATTCATTTGGCTTTAAATCACTGATCTTTTCTGGGTTGACTCTTCTGATGTCAGTGGGCCCATCAAGCTCTGTGTATGCGATAGTACTGAAATGAAGACAACAGATTAACAGTGTTTATGGAAATTCTCACTTCAACTGGTTATAGTTAAGTATAATTTGTGACTGACATTTCCGGTGTTACAGAAGGAACGTTCATCACATCTTCTGCTGGCTCCTCTTTTTGGAGCACCGCAGTGGGATGCTTACATGGCTGAGCAGCGACAACATGAGGGGACAACTGAGACACGGACACTTCAGTTTCCTTAGCTTGTGATTCAACACTTCTTTCACTGGACTGGCTCGCCGCAACGCTCTGGGAACGCTGTTGGAGGCTCAATCTTGGTGCTGGGACGATGACCTTGGCGTTTTCGGGAAGGTTGCCCCCAGGGACATTGTTGGCCGATGTGCTGCTATGCCTAGAGGCAAACGTTCTCTTCTTGGGCACAGGTCTGAACCCTGTCGAAGACCCTTCAGAGGTGATGGAGCCCCCTAATGTTGCCGGGCCTGCAATGGGATCCTTCAAGGGAGCCATGGCTTCTATGTACAGACAACAAAGACAGTGATGAAGAAAGTCTGACAATAGGGATTGCTGTAACGTTCACTAACACTTTTGTGCTATGGTTTTGCCTATTCACTCCTGTCTATCATGACATGCCAATGCCAGTACTGTACATCTATAGCACACAGCTGTGACCATTGTGTGTGGATTTATTATTTTGTGTGTGGCATTATTATTATTTTCATCATGTTGGAAATATGGATTCAGACCTGTGTCAGATGACTTCTGATGTTCCCGGTCCCCAGTGATTATAGGTTCTTCCGTCTTTTCATTTGGTTCGACAACAATAAGGGAAGCGCGATTAAAAGGGTTGTGTCTTTGCTGAAATCAAAAGCACGGTGACTGAATGACACAAAAGCAACCCAAAGAACTTTTGACTAATTGTAGTTATTCGCTTCACATGAATACCTACCCTTCCTGGCGAGCGCAATGCTGACTTGGGTTGCTCTGTCTCTGCATCCAAAACTCTAAGTCAAAGTGTTTTCACAATAGGTACAACAGTCACAGAATAAGGGAAAAAAAAAAAAAAGAAGTAAAAAAAATAGATATATACATAATAAAAAATATACATAAGATAAATATATACATTAAAAGATAAATTATATATAGATAGATAAGTACTGGCATATCCTCCATCCTGCAATATTGTCAGCTGTAACTACTGTATTATACTGGGTAGCATTCCAAGTTAGTACCACCTATGTTGACTCACTCAACACACACACATGCAGTTTAAACACAGTGCACTTCAAATGTTTGCTTAGCTATATGGAATCGCTGCTCCAACTAATTCCACTTCCAACAGTTTGCATGACAAAGGGAGTTGTGCCTACTAGAGTCGCTCCAAGTCTACACTACTGTGTTTTCATGGCAATTTTAAGTTATGGTATGTTTGATACTGAGTATTTGTACTCAGTATGTCTAAATGCCCATGTATGAGTCCAGCTGATAAATTACAAAGTCATGATGTCACTCAAAGAAAGAAATTGAGAAAGAGAGAGAGAGAAAATAAAGAATAAATAAATAAGAAAAAGACAAAGGTGTACCTCTTCTCCTGGAAAAGGGGTGGATGTAAGAGTCTGGCAGGTTTGGGTGGGGGGGCTATGCTGGGAGAAGCTCTTGGACTGGAAAAGCTGGATTTCACTGATGCTTCTGCCATAGACTGGGTCACACCTTGATAAAAAAAAAAAAAAAGATGCATTATGCACAACGATGTCAGTCTGCATCATGCAATACTGTTTTGGTACCATGTGATGTGCCTTATATTTATATTTTGTTCAAAAATAATCATGGAAGCATGATTAAAAGGTTTGTGTCTTGGCTGACAAAAGGCACAGTGACTTAATGACACTAGAACAACTCAAAGAACACTCCTCTAATTCAATTCTCGTGGCATCATTTGTTGCTATTTTTCACGCCATTCACGTCCACGTACCTATGTTGCTTGTTTCCCTCTGTTTCATGGATGCCAGTATGATTTCGGACCCGTGGATTCTGTCTTTATGTCTCCGAGACTTGGCCTCATAAAACCATTCTCCTGTGAGGTACTTGAGTTTAATTTCCGAGCGTTTGCCCCGATCCGGTAATTTCTGCAGGTTACTGGGGGAAAAAAGCACCCAGATGACCTATATAGTTACAGTCCACTCCACAATACCTGAACATTGAAATATATATGTTTTCCTTTCCTATCTATTTATTGTTGTCAATAAATGAATAGCAAATTTCATGCTGTTACTTACAATACACAAAGACTTCAGAATATGATACCGCTTGGATTCATGCTTTTGAATACGAATGTCCTCAAACATTATGGTAACAACAACACAACTTGTTCATTCTAACACCCAAAACCTGACTACAAAAACTGCAGTCTACAGTTCTTTTTCCCGCAAAATGCAACTTGCATTTTTTATCATCATTTTTTAACAGTGCACATGATTTCAAAGATAGCGCCTCTGTTTCCAGTCTGTTAGAAGTGAATAGAAATCATGTGCCTGAGAATGACCATTCCAGCTCATCGTTTCCTCATGAAAGAGAAGTGGTCATGTGAAATACGGGTGGCACATTATACACTCGATTGGCCTAATCCTTTTACACTCTGTACAGAAAACAGCACGTATTCACTCTTGAACTGATGCAGGCCAATTCCATTACTCTCAGAAGGAAAGGCAAATAGCTTCATGCCTTATAATCAACACAGAACAGAACTCCTGAAAAGACAATGCTGCCGTTTACTGTGGGGATTTCTACCTTTTATTTTGCCTTTGTATGAACTAATGCTTGCAGCAGGAGTGTATGACTGTGTATTTAATTAAACTCTCACCCACGTTTTGCATGAAAGTGTTTTGGAGTGAATATTCTAGACTAGGTTACATACGGCTATGGTATCAGGTGATTATGTTTGCAGAGAGTTTACTTTCTGTGTGGCTGTGGCATGTTTTTCAACGATACTACTCGATACTTCCTCAAAGTGAGGTGGTTCTCTCTGTTCTGTTTCAAATTGTTTTCATTCCAGTGAGAAAATGAAAACGATCTTTTCACCCCAATGAGTTAAACTGTACTGTAATCTAATTGACTGTCTCATGTCGAGACATTCTCAGGCAATAAAGGCTTTATTAGGTTATTCTATTATGGCCGCGCAAACATTCTTGTTTACCCGTTCACAATGGATTGTGATGGAACTAACAAAATGAAAGACCAAACCCCAATTCAGTAATAATTGAATAGGCTTTCATTGAAAGTGGTTGTTTCTACTCATGCAAGGAAAGAAGTTCACTCGGCAGGTTGCTATGATTGAAGAAAGGAAGATAACATGCAACACCATTTAGTCATCTACCCCTAGACGCGTTTATCCGAAGTGACTCAGTGAATTGTCTTTCGATACATCCCATTAAGGAGCGGTGGTGGTTAGTTATCTTGGTCAGGGTTGTATACAGGTAGACTGCAGATATTGGGATTGAATCCAGTATGTTTCAGCTGGGAGTCAAATGCCTTAGCCACTAGACTATCCCGTCCTACAATACAAAAGTATGATGTGTATTTATATTTAGCAGACATGTTTCATCCAAAGCAACTGACAGTGAATTGTGTTCATGTCATTAAGGAGCAGGTAGGGGTTAGGCATCTTGTGCTGGGATGTGTACAGCTCCACTGCAGACATTGGGGGGGTCGAACCTAGAACCTTTCGGAGGGGAGTGAAACGCCCCTAGCCACTAGACCGTCCTGCCCCAATGCAAACGTATGATGTGAAACATACATGCGACATGACAGATGTACCTGACTCTCTCCTCGTCGTGTTTCTTGAGCTCCGTGTCTCTGTTCAGCACCATCATGATCCGCTCCTGTTCCTCGTCCGTCAGATGGCTCAGGTCTATCATGATGTCTCTCTCTGTCTTCCACCTCTTCACAGGCAGAAAAATAACAAGTAAACAAAAGCTCCAACGTTAAAGCACTGGTAAGGTTGACCAGTAAATACAGATGACTGGAATATGTTGTTCTGTCATCGCTACTCCAACGTTCTGGAGTTGAAGTGATCAGGAAATGCAGTGATCTCTTATAATGTAATCTGCAGTAATATCTTGTCACATGGCTAGGTACAGTTTACGATTTCCCATGTCTTTAAATAACAAAAAACAGGATGGCTGGGATGGCTAGTGGTAGTATGTGTAGTGTGTAAAAATACAGTGAAACACTGACGATTAATTATAGAATATTATATAGAATATAGTAACTATAACTATAACACTAACCTAACCGTAATTCATTATTTGTTAAACAGGCTTTTCCGATCAACTTTTTCATTATCAATATTATATTCTGCACTGTAGCCTACTGGACTTAACTATTCAACCTATTCAAATAAAATAAATCTGGACAAACTAGATTTATTTTAATTATAGCCTAATAATACAACATTTACTCCATGCGTTCTGAAACAATGTGGCCCATCTGTGTTGTCCTTGCTTTTAATTAGTTTCTTACATTGTTCTTACAAGTTTGGGTGAGTTGTTCGGAGTCTTCTTACTCAACTAAACCCGTTCTTCTGCCAGTGGAGCCGATAAACGAAAACTAAATAATAAGAAACATCCAGTCGGACAGGTAGTTCTTATCACCAGTCTCCTCAAATGCAGGCTGCCTTAACCAAACATTGTTACAGTAGTAGCGTCAGGCTGTTAAGCAAAACATCTATCTGACAGTTCAACGTTATATATTTTTTTGCAGTGCCGCACAACAACACCAAAAGACAAACAATCAATCTTAAGGCAATCTTACCTTACTTGAGTGGAGTTTGTGTCAGACCTTGGGACTAGACCCCAGATGCGGGCTGGATACAGATGGCACACTTCCACCCAGACGGATGTAAGATCGTCGTGTATCCATGCAGCGGTCTGCACAGAACACACCCCTGCACGTCCTGCGCTTCCCATTCATTACGTGACACATGCTACAAAGACGCAGTGTAGTGAGCCTAAGAGTGTATTGATTTAGATGTAGCCTACAACAACCTAAACGCAGACTGCATAGTTTTAAATAGTAGCTAAACCAAATGGCGCAAATCGTCCAGCAGGTGTCCCTAAAGTCACAAGTTAATGTTACTGTACGACCGAGAATGTCATTGTCAAGTGGGTGGGTGTTGCGTATCCAAAAGGGAGGCATGCAGAAGTAAGGTGTTTTTAAATAACGCATTTTTTATTCTTTCAGTCATGCCGTGTGAACATATTCGTGAAGATAACAAACAAATATGCAAAAAATAGTACATTTGAGGTGGAAGTCTATGCCAGAGGCTTTAGTGACGCACTTTGCCTTTCCATAATTCAAATGTAAACAATAGACCTACCCGGCCGGCTGGTAAGTAAACAGGTAGGAGGTCCCATTCGACACCTGGTCAGGTGACACTGGCAATAATACATATATTTAAATAACAAAAGAAAAAACGTATCTGGGTAGCAAATGTGATATAAACAAGTGTATCCCACACACACAAACAATACATGAACATTCTCTGTGGAAGCTGCTTTTTATTTGAAAAAGAAAGAAAAGACCTGTCATCGTTTGCTACACGTTCTAATTACATAAAGAAAAATAGCTGCGTTAAGACGAACGCAGAGAATATCCTGAATCAAACTTAGGTAGAGTCAAATTTGATTGAATTGCTTTCATATTTCATACATCTTTCCTTCCCGCTTAATGAACAGTCAGTATTTTTTTTATATATACAAAGAGCGCCGATCAACAGTGCTCCACCCCACCCTGTTCCACTGGATCTTTATACAATTAAATTTACATCAAAACTGTGACCCCTTCCTCCATCAGCGACGGCCAGCAACCAGATTCAGCCTTTCCCCTTCTGACTCCCAGCAGGAGTCGGGGAGGGGAGGGGGTAGCCAACGTGGAGAAAGATGCGTGCAACATGAAGACAACTCATTCACATTCAGAGTAAAAGGCAGCCATGAGTACGGTCAGTGAGTCAATGGCATGCCAAGCTTAAAGCAAAATGGAGCCCACCCTTTCCCACTGTGATGCTTCTGATATCATGGATGACGTGTCCCCC
>OOFB01022485.1:31365-42264 GCA_900323305.1 Trachyrincus murrayi
CCCACAACTAGACAGAAAATCGTTCCATTGCAAAAAACCCTAGGCACAGAATTGTCTATATACTGTAGGTAACTGACTCAAACTCTACACCCTGCACTTTAAGTACAATGGAGATCGTGAAATATTTTTATCTAGTAAAAATTGTTCTTAACACAAAACTGGAGAATATTTAGTGCTCTATCATTCCGCTTAATAGGTGTAATTTAATATAATAGCTATTTTTTTTACTCTACCTCTCAATAATACAGTCTGAGATCCATATTTAAAGGTGAAGCAACCCCACAGTGTTCAATGTAGTGTACATTTTACAACCCCACCCCTGCCCCTCCCCCCCCCCGAAGTCTTAAATCAATAATCATAAATAAATACAAACAACACACAAGGAATGTCTACTGTAAACACGGTAAAAAAGACAAAAACTAAACCGGTGTAAACGTCATTAGCATCACTACTCGGTGACAGTTAAATTACTGGAGGAGGAAATAGATGATGACGACGATGGTGGAGTTCAGATAGAGAAAGGAAAAGGGGACTCTTGATCTTCCACTGCCCCCCCCCCTTTCCCTCTTAAGGAGAACGACAAGATTTTTTGTTTTTGTACATAAACATGATCAACAGCTCCTCAGCACCCATAACTATCTTTACAGGTTACACTGCAAAATGGATGAGAAGAGACCCTCAACATGGGGGGTGGGGGGGGGGGGGGGTGAAAGGACTGGTTGGACAGCAGCATCACTTGAAGTCAGGACAAATTGCAAAATAATCGAGTGGGGGGAGCGGGGGGTTTGTCCAATATGTCATCCGGAGACGGTTGCCATGGTTTCCGACAGTCATTGCCGACCGCTGTGTTCGTGACATGTCTTGTATTCGAGGGTGTGTGGGGAAAAGGTTTCTCTGAAGAGTTAGGCTGCATCGTAGACAAAGCTTGGCCACTAAGTGCTTCGTCCTCACAGAGACCCTTCCCTCCGCGATTACATGAACTGCATCTGTTGAGAGAGAGAATACGTTACGCTTTTTCAGACTTTTGCTGATCTGTTCTGAGCTAAATCAATTATTACATTAAAAATGTAAGAAATATATGTATAAACTATTATATATATACTATTTCTGAGTCTAATCAAAAAGATATACCATCTGGCAGATAGCCACTAGCTAACCAGGTTGTACATTGTTTATTGAGTTTAGTTTGTACAGTGTGTGACCCAACAGAATATTAGTTATGGCTATGTAAAAGACAATGATCTGAAATGTTCCAAAACGAGAAAAATACAATAAAACGTAAACAAATCGAATGATCTGAGACATTTACCGAAACAATCAAACAATCCAACAAAGGAAAACATTTGGAAGTTGAAAGACACAATTAAAAAAAAGAAAAAACCAAAGGAGAAGATAAAGAGCATGAGCAATTGGGTGTGTGCGGGTGCGTCTGCGAGAGAGAGAGAAGAGAGAGAGAGAGGAGAGAGAGAGAGCATGCTGTACCTAGAGAAAGAGACGGGTCTACAAGAAATCCTTGAGAGAGAGCTGTGCAAATGGGTCCTGTCCAGGGGCTCGGAGAGGACTCTGGCTGGAGGGACTAGAGGCTGCAGAGGGCTACGACGGCAGGAAACAAGGAATGAACAAGAGGATGTAAGGGGGAGGAGAGATGGAAGGGGTCAACAGTAGTCAGTAAAAAATATATAAAGGGGGTGGAGCCGAGAGATTAGTTAGGAATACGGAAGAGATGGTGACAAAATGAGAAGACAAAGGCAGAGAAGAAGTGAAGGAGGAATATACAAGGGGAGTCAACAGGAAGGATGGATGAGATCCGTTCTCCCTTTTCTCCTCAGGAGGAGAATAAAAGGGCCCAGTGTTGGGGTCGGCATTGTCATCGCTAGGGAGCCATATCATCCACACTCACACAACAAACACAGGGCTGTCACAACGGAGTATCTTGACACATGACAACAGTGAATGCAGAACAAACAGACCAGTCAACAATGGACAATCCTGGCTTTTTATCCCATGTTTTTACCACGGCAACCGAACCGTGACCACGTGCTGAATTAAAGCGTGTGCTCACCTGCGCGCTGGACACAGAGCCAAAGGGATTAGGAGGCCTCATGACGGGCTGGTTGTACATCATGGTGGACTGGGTCATCATCCCCATGGAGCCCATCGGCGGTGGCTGCCACAGAGAGAGGGCAGAGGGGAAAGGTAGTGCTGACGTTTTTAACACTAAAGGACATTTTCAAACATTTATTTCTCACAATCTTTTTTTTATGATGTTGCACTGTAATGGTACATTGCTATTTACAATTAGAACTTAGTTTTTGCTATATTATTATTAACATGAAACGTGCGTTATAAAGTTGACTTCGTCAAAAGAATGCAAACATACCGCCCCTGAGATGAATCGGAAGAAACGTAAAACAACCGGCAAAAAAAATCACAAATATGTAGACGATGTGTGAACTGTAGGGGGCGTTAGATGAATGATACTAACCATGCCGTATCCCATCATGCTCGTTGGCGTGGTGGCAGGGAAGGCCATGACGGATGGGGGCTACATGAAAGAGACACAACAGAAAACCGTTGACAAGAAGACACACTTGTGGCACAGAACATTGTGACACATGAATAAAAGCCTCCAAAGAAACGGCGCTATCGCCGGGGCCGCAACGTCCTTATTCACCAACGATAATATATAGCGGGGGCCTATGCTATGACGACAGAACCATTGTGTGAATCACCATGGAAACGGGGTTCCAGGTCGTGGTGGGCGCCGCCTTGGGCTGCCAGTTGGTGCCGCCGGTCAGTCTCTTCTCCCCTGGCTGGCTCCAGTGGATGTCACTGTAGATTCAGACAAGCTAATATTAGCAACGACTTCTAGCTACAGCTCCTGGATACTACTCTATAGCGCTGTTTGTTTGTTGTCGCGTAGCTACACAATGACAAAATACAAAAAAGGTCACACACGTGTGAACCTATTTATAGGATGGGGGGCCCGCCACTTACTTTTTTGATGTTCCATTTCCAATGCCAAGGTCTGTGGGAAGAGAAGGAGATGCGAATAGAGGGATGGACGTTAGACGTTACTGCACACTGTCATTTGTTTGTTGGACAGTATAGTTCTGGTGACATGGATTATGTAACATGATGTTGTGCATCATACGATAATCTCTGCTTATCTTCTCCTCGCCTATGTACATCCATTAAGCTTGCTTAGATAGTATAGCGTTTAGATTATACTATCCTATTACCGTTATTACCACAAAGAATAAATTACTTAATACTTAATTTTGGTTGTCATTTTGGTTGTCAAAATAACGTGTTCATTTAGATTATATGCAATTAATTTAGATTACGTCATCACAAAGCATGTAATTAATTAGAACTTTTTTTATCGCTTGACAGCTTTAGTTATTTTATTAAGATAAAATCGTTGGAAGTATATGTAAGCCCAAATGAGGGATATAAAACATCCCTTGACAGAAAGACAAGGAAGAGGCTAATACTCACTGCCCACAAGGTTGGCCAGAGAGGAGTCAAGGTCATCTGACACAAGCTTATCTGGGTTCTGACTGGAGCACAGACCCTGGCTGGACCCGGCTAGAGTTGGCTTCAGGATGCTCCCGGTGATATCTGGCAAGGTAACAGATGGTGGTTCTATTAAATATATATATATAAATATATAAATACTAATGTCATCACATGAGCTATGACAGACTTATGTATATATAAATATACAACCTAATTGGATAAATACAGAGACCTACCCAGATCACTTTGATGATCGAGTAGCCTGTGCCATGGCTCCTTGATGACCTCAACGTTATTTATATTTTTATCTTTGGCGTAACAAATAATATCTGTGAGTGTATTTGAGTGGATGTGTGTTACATCAGTTTACATCATTTACATATGTATTTCCCTTTCATGTTCATGTTTATTCAATGTTAGGCTAACACTCCTGCCATGGCCCTTGGGCAAGGCACTGGCCTGATTATCAAGGTTGTGACACTTTTCTCAAAATATAACAAAACAACTGTGACTTCTAGAGATGTTCCGACACCATTTTTTCCTTCCCGATACTGATACCTGGACTTGCGTATTGGCCAATGCCGAGTACCGACCCAATACCAGTAATATTATACCATTTTATTATAAAGTTTCTTAAAATTTATACACACATAAGCCGACAGAAATGCGTTGTGTGCCTTTAAGAAAAGATGTGACGCCATGTAAACACAGCACTACAGAGTTTAGTTTTGACTAGTTAAAGGAGGTACAAATTTACTGTATTAAATCTGTATTACTGTATTAAATCTGTATTAAATCATAAAATGAAAGTCGAAATACTGGCTTTGTTGTTGGGGAAGCCAGTATATTCAGTATGTTCTCCTTTGTCATTTCCATTCCGGGTCGGAACGTCTGTTTTTGTTTCGGCCTGTGAGTCACTATTCTCTGAGTCCCCGGGTTGCCAGATATGAAACAAATTGGAACACAAACACAGCGTGCTGCAGCCATGGAAGCAAGCAAACAAACTGGATCAACTGAGATTGTAATAGATTCTACCCGACCTAAAAAGCCTCGTCCTCTTTCGAAAAAGCTCCATGACCAGAGCCGTGCTAAAACAGCTTAGAGCCCAGAAGGATTTCAAGACGGATGCGAGTTGGCAAATCTTCTCCTGAACAGGTAAGCTTAAACAGTTAGCTTATATCTGTGTGACTGTAAACATAGCCAGCTATGTATCTACCCAACATTGACAGTTATAAAAAATCTGGTTTATAATTTGCAAACAATAAATAAATTGCAAATGTATACATTAGCTGATCAACTTGAATAATCGTATTGTGAATCTTCCTTGTCTTTAATGTTTATTTGTCCTTCATGCTAATTTCCGTTGTTGAAAATAAAATAATGGCGCTTGTCTCAAAATATAATGTAGCGCTCGTGTTTGTTCAGTTTCCTCAACCTGGCAACCCGTGTGAGCTTGGAGTCTGGGGAGGAGGGGGTGGGCGGAGACAACTCTCCAATATTGTGAATTTGGACTGCAGTACCCATTTTAAACGCTCTGTCATTGTTACATCTTTACCTTTAAGAGTGGAGAGGAATGTGGAATAAATGAAACATCACTTCAACAAAGGAGAAGGAATCAGTGGGATTACTGTTATTGGAATGAGTCAGGGAAACACACTCACTCGTGCACTAAGTAACGGAGCTATAACGGATAATACACACCCAACACCGAACATATAATCAAATATAATAGTTTCGCCTGTGGTACGCTCTGCACGTATCCATATGCGCAGGCAGAGAAAAGGACAGCTACACGGGGATACCTGATCCAGCATTTTGGGCAGTATCGGAGGCATTTCCGATACTGGTATCGTTATCGGAACAACTCTAGTGACTTCATTTAAATACTGTGACCCTCTCATGTTGAAAACATGTTTTGTATTGACCACAGTGAGATGGCATAGGCTGGGAATTGTCCATGGTTGAACTCATGGGTTCCACCTTAAGCACACAGAAACCCTGTACGCATTAAATATTAAACCACATGTAAATTCCATAGCGTGTGTGTGTGTTTGTGTGTCTCCTCACCATCAGAAACCAGGCCGTTGCCGCCTGCCGCTTTGGCTCCAAACACTGACTCAAAGTCGACCTGCAGACCCCCTGAGGGTGGCTGCTGCTGGGTAGGGGGCTGTGGCGTGGAGTACCCTTCAGGGGGCGAGAGCAAACAGGAGGGGGTGAAAGAATGACATTTTAGAACAGCCCCCGACGCACCGTTTCAAATAAATCTAAAGAAACTCAAGGATGCTACGTATATAGAAGCGTAATCACCCGTCCGTGCGAGGGCTAAAACGTGCAAGAGTGCGACTACCGAGGACAGACCCCGCGAGGACAACCCAGCTCCGACCCCGCGACTCATGTGCTTAAATATTTATATTTATTATTATATTTGTGAGTGGTGTGCTTAATTATTTCTTTGATTTATGTTCTCTTTTTTATTTGCGATGGTGTGCTCAAATATTTGATTTATTATTATATTTGTGAGTGGTGTGCTGAAATATTTTCTCTATTTGCGTGGCTCATTTTTTGGCTAACTGGCTAACTTAAGACGTTAGACTGACATTTGGATGATGTATCTATATCACATATCAGTTACGATCAGAACTATAAGTCACGCGATGTAGCCTATTAGGCTACCAAGTTTAGTAGATATTATGCCCCAGACAGAACGGCTGTAGTGTTTTTCGTTTGAGGGGTTACAAAAGGAAAGCCTACATTGCTTAGTTAGGCTACCTTAGGAGAAGGATAACTTTGGGATTTTTCAACCTGGTCCTTATTTTCCCATTATTTTGGTGTAACTTAAGTGACTAATGCGGACAACAATTTTTAAAATTGGTCCAGTATTGAGTGAGAGCGATTCAGCCGTCAGCCGCGAAACGTCTGCAATGTGACCCTTTGGGGGCAATAGCGCCCCGTCAATGTACGTCCTCTAAAAGTGCTTGTTTTTTGGATTATTATTATAAGTGACTGACAACATTATGAAAAGGATCCCTACGGAGAAATAAAACTTTTTTCTTTACCTTTCGCTTGATATTGTCTGTTTGTTACTGTGTCTAACCAAGTCTCGCTCAAAGAGAAGTCTCACTCTGAGATCTCATGAGAGCCTCATCCACATTGTCAAAATTAGCTAAATCGCTCTCGCTGGTCCGCAGAACCACAGCCTTCGCCTTCACGGGCATTTCATTCATTTGCGTCTTTTTTATATTGCACGGAATGAGCGCTCGCGTCTTTTGTCCTGCGAGCCATTTTGCGCTGTTGGGGTGGATCCATATAGAACACAGAGAAACACGACCTCTCCACTGGATTATTATGATCTGACAGGGTTGCTTTAAATCAGACTGCTGTGTCACTCTCCATTCTCTGTTCTTAAAGTAACAGTTGAGCAGCTGAGCTTTAAAAATAAACTGGAATTGGCGTGATAAAACTCAGACATGGGCTTCTACCCTCGACATATGACGAGGTACAATACTCTACCTCTGAATAGACCTGCTACAGCAGAGGACTCGGTGGGGTAGGGAGCCTGGTGGGGGAGGTGCTGGGCAACGGGCACTGGACCACAGAAGGAGTCTGACACAGGAAGCAGGAAGTAGGAAGAAAAAGAAAAAAAAGACAGACCAAAAGAGAAGTGTTTTCAAGACAGTGCCGTTAAACAAGCAAGGGAAGAAAGAAATCAGCAAAAGAAAACAAAATAAGGGAAAGTTAATTTGAATTCAGGGTTAAGATCAACTGTTTTTTTTTTAAGAGTAGCATAGACATAATGGCCTAAGGGAGGAAGCAGGGTGCGAAATACGGGGGGTCTCTGGGGTCCGAGACCTCTTCATTGACACTTGAAAAGCCTCAACAGCTAAAATTTTGGGGGTCTCTGGCTAAATCTTTAAAAAAGATTTGTCACTTGCAATTGTCACTAAAAATGTCTTTTAAAAGCTTACTATGTCCAGTATTCATTATTCAAATTGCAAAGCATGTATTCACAAATATGAATAGGCTACATATTGTTGTGGTGTTTCCTCTTATATTGCCATTGAATACCCGTTTGTACCCGGTGTCCTTTCGACGTCACCAAAACAACACAAGAGTTCGGAGCAGAGTAGAACGTTCACAGACTGGTTCGGCGGAGACTGGCAAAAACATAGGATTTCACACCTGTTTTCTCTGAATTACGGTCTTATTTTAGTAACAGTGACAAAATGTATCCGGCTCAAACCCTATGGATGCTCGCATAAATCTGCTCCCTCGCACCACCAAGTGGCCATCTCAGGGGCCGCCACTGGTATCGAGTCTGTAAGACTTCAGCATAACACTGGAGCACTAAGCAGGGGGGACCCCCGATTGCCACCGGGTATTTCGCACACTGGGAGGGAGGATATCAGGATATACCCACTGTTCTACAATAAATTGTAGGATTACAAAGGCTGTAGAGTGGCTTCATCACCTAAGTGAGGGTTCTATCATAAATTGTAGGATTACAAGGTCCATTGGGATTGTATTGGGTCAACAACAAAAAAAGAAAATATCCTATGTTTGCCAGGGTCGGGAAACATAGGCTGAGATGGTGATCCATCAAAGTACCTGACATGGAGTGTTCTATCCGCACTGTACGTTTGTAATTGGTTGAAACGGACGAGTTTGTGTCAATAAAGGGATTGTAACGATCTGGAGGATCAAAAATAGTGTTGGTCAAAGAAAAACAGATTTCAACTTATTAGCTCTATGGTATTGCTTTATATTTCTATAGATCTATATCTATATTTCTATATAACACAGCACCACATCGGTGTCGTATGGCTAGAGATGTAGGGTAGGACGGGCGGATGGGTTCTACTGAGAGTTAGGACACGCCCACATGGTTTCTGATTGGCTGAATGTAAAGTATTCTATGACTGTGGAAATTAGCATGAATTACTATGTAGGACAAATAAACATTAAAGACAAGGCAGAAAGAGAGATAATAATAAGATAATAATAATAAGGCCAACTTTACACACACACACATATAGCTTATTAACATTCCAGAACGAGGAAACACATTAACCATGCGTGCGAGACATGCATTGCTACGAACAAGTAACACTGGGGGCTATGAGAGAAACAAGGGGAGTTTGGGGGATATACAAAGAAGAACGGCCTTTACCACCAAACATTTCATGAGCGGACGTCCTAGAGGGAAAGCTAACACCGTCCGAAGACACGACAGGTATGTGAGCGGCATCGACAACGAGTTTTGAGAGGAAAGGGTTAAGGTTTGGCATGGAGTCGTCTCCAGCTTCGGCAGAGGTGAAAGGATCTAGGCAGGCAGAGAGAGGAAGGGAAGACACAGAGAGAGAGAGAGAAATAGGCAGATGTAAAAGAGAAGAGTGGCAGAGGTGGACATCAGAGAGCATGCACAACAGTTCAGAACTGAACAGTAAGAGGGATCGTTGAAGCTGATCGTGGAGATGGGGACGGAGGGGTCCTTACCTGCCCAGGCAGTCGCTACTGGAAGCCCCGCAGAGCCAGACTGCATGGAGGGCTGGAAGGTGGACTGCAGATCGAACAGGTCGCTCTCCATCTTTAAAGCACTGTGGAAACGAAACGCCTGGTCACTTCAACCGTCAATCCAAACCGATAATATCATTCGGAATTGCTTAAAAACAAATTCAAAACAAATTCAACAAATAAATACTGTTTAGACAAGTGTTTAATCATGAATCTTTCGTTTTAAAAAGCATAACCGATCAATTCAATCTACAGAGCCGTTAAATAGTGTACCCGTTGGAGCAGCTGGGAGTGGAAAACAGGTCGATAGCTGGGGCCGTGCTGATGGTGCCCCCGGTGGTGGAGACGGGCGATGTGTCGGTCGTGGCAAAAGAAGGCTTCTTAGAGAGCTCCTTCAGCCTCTGTTCCTGAAGAAGGAAAACAGTTTCAAAACCCAAACAAAAACCAAAATGGCAGTCGCAGTATGATGCCCTTAGTAAGTACATTGGTTGCTATTGGTGTGTATTTGTATTTGTATTTTTATCCTGCACCAAGATGAATTCCTTGTGTGATTTGCCAAATACATTTCAGAGTTCTTTAAACCATGGCAGTACCTTTAGAGCTTTGAGCCGGGCCTGCTCTTCCTCAAGAGCCGCCTGCTTCTCCCGCTCGTCCACTTTAGTGAACGACATCCCTGTGCTCGCTAGAGATGACACTGCATTGAATAGGGTACTCGCCCTGAAGACGAAAAAACAACAACATTTGATCATCAGTATATTTGAAAGGGGGAATACTGTATTGGAGAACATCCAATCTCATCTCACTTTTTAGACATGGTAATGAGGATGTATTGCTCATTACTTATTTTACAGCACGAAATGTTCGGCCGGTCCTGGAGATAGCACCTACCTGCTGGCAGCGGTGGAGTCTTTGACCTTCTTGCCCTCTAAGGACGCCAAGTGCTGCTCCAAGGCTTCCAGGAGACTGCTGGGAGCCTGGCAGGCCGAGAGCACCAAGTTAGCACAGATCTCACAATAAAAACATCCGTCTGTTCGGGCATCAACACCCGCTAAGCCAGTGGTGGGCAAAGTAAGGATTTCTATGTAGTTCTTCTAAGGACAGACTAGAATGCTACACTATACAACACCATGTTACCATGTCACCATGTTTTGGGTGATTTTGGGGCCCTCCTGTGCATTTAAGTCAGTTTAAATTATTAAAAGATGGCCACAAAGTCATACTATGGGTTTGCCCACTACTGATCAATGATTGCATTCCAGCTGAGAAGCCATTTTGGATGAGCGATAACAACAACGTAGGTGAAATGGTGCACCTCGGCGCTTTCGACAACCTGGCCATTGTGGAGCCGACCAATGTCCAAGCACCACGGCTTGGACATTGGTCGGCTCCACAATGGCATTTGGGCAGCCATTGTCAGAATGAGCTACATAGGGAGGTTAACACCTCATGGGACACAAAGTGAATTACATGATTTACCACAGAGTTTTTTTCCTTCAAATGTTTTTCACCACGATGTAGGAGAGACAGAGTCAGAGCATGCAAAGAGACACTAAAGCACTAAACACTAATGCACTAGACACTAAAGCACTAGACACTAAAGCACTAGACACTAAAGCAAGTCACAGACACCGAAAGAAGAGTGAGATGATAGTACTTACACAAACTGTGAACTAAAGTGGAAAGATAAAGGGAAAATACAGAATATAAAGGTGGTGACTAGCAGTGACCAGTTATGTGTGTGTGTGTGTGTGTGTGTGTGTGTGTGTGTGTGTGAGTGTTTGTGTGTGAGTGAGTGTTTGTGTATGAGTGAGTGTTTGTGTGTGTGCCTGTGTGTGTACAGTATGAGAGAGGGGGGTTGACTTGTTT
>OOFB01022506.1:8034-19297 GCA_900323305.1 Trachyrincus murrayi
GGCGTTCTCCAGCTCCAGGGCTTCCAGCTTCTCGATCACGCCGGAGCGACTGGAACACACACACACACACACACACACACACACACACACACACACACACACACACACACACACACACACACACACACACACACACACACACACACACACACACACACCCACACACACACACACACACACACACGCCATCTTCATGGCTCCCTTTTCATTCAAGTTCAGTCAAATCCATCCACTCCCTGATTCTGTCCATCTGACTGTGGCAGGTCTCTCTCTCTCTCTCTCTCTCTCTCTCTCTCTCTCTCTCTCTCTCTCTCTCTCTGAACTGCACCGCAGTGCAGATCACGAAATAACGTAACCTTGTTTTTATCTCGCCTCAGCAGATAGAAATTGGGGACAGACAGAGACAGAGAGAGAGAAGAGGGAAAACGTGGTGCCTCTGACATGTCCGGAGTCCAACGCTTGTTGTCCATCGCAAGGCTGCACTTTCCTTCGACCTCTCATTGAAATGGATCAATACATAGAGAGGAACACAGCAATTACAAAACTAAATATAGCACTCTAGGTTTTTTAAAAGTCCTATATTCTCACCCCTTCTGCTCTTCGATTTCTCTCTCAGATGTCTCTACTTCCTGAAGGTGTTGGTAGGAGGGGCCTGAATATTTGGATCCTCCAATTGGATTCAGCCTCTTGGGTATGGGCGATGTCTTGCGAGGAGCTGACCAATGAGCTGCCCGGGATCCCTGGTCTGGGCTGTAGGACGAGCACCCATTAATAAGAAAAGAAAAAACGAATAATTAGGCCTATGTGTAAATACATGCAGGTCCTAGCTTACTAACTACATTCTATAAACGATAATAATAACAATGACTAAGTGTAAGTATACAATCATGAATGGTTACGTTTAGAAAAAAGATACAGTTGCACTAGTAGCTGTGTGCTGTCCTCCAAGTATACCCCCCCCTGCACACTGTACCAATCTCTGAACATCATTACACTGTCTCTGGCTTTGCTGTTGGGACACAGACTGTGACAGTGACACTATACTCTGCCAGTCGTGTCCTAGATGTTCTACCTGAGCCAATCCACCTGTAAACAGACTCTAATCAACCTTTCTGGCCATGTCACCTGTGGGTGGCAGTCGACTGGTAGAGCGATCCAAATACTGCTCAGCACAGCGCAGGCCTGATAATACAAATACTACAAGAGAGAATTCAACCTATTCTCACATGTATTCTATCCGGAATTCAAAAGTATAAAAAAACACAGAATAGACACTTTTCATCTTGGCACAGTGTCAGTGCGGTGGTGCCGAGCTAAATAACCGGTGTTTCCATTAAGTGCTTCCATTTCCAGTGATTGGAAGCTACTGCAGACACAAACTAAATGACGCCTGAAAAGAGCTGGGATCAAAATGGCTTCTCTGGTCGCGTAACAACACAAGAAATCAGCACACATGCTTCATATTCTTATCTCTCGCCTCGCCTGGTCGCAACAGTTACAGATATGCATATTAACATGTTTATGGCTCTAATTATAATTACCGTCATTTTCCCATAAGTCAACAATTAGTTTCAGCTGTGGCATTATTATGTGGATAATTCAATTTCTCTCTTCGCTGGGTGTCAGCTGATTATGGTAAGGCAGTGTGTCTTTTTTGGAATAATCAGCGTTATCACAGAGTGTCTGTGGCTGTTGGGGACATGCACTCTGAACATTATGCCTGCTGGCATCTGTCTGTTTGATGGGTCGGTATGTTGCCCTGTGTGTGTGTGTGTGTGTGTGTGTGTGTGTGTGTCCATAATCGTACCTGTGGTGTTTTGTTGGTCCTCTGTTCTTGCTCATGTTTTTGCTGTTAGAGTTTGCAAAGCTGGACTCACAGATACCAGCCGGGCGTGAAGAACGCTTACAAAACTGTAAAAAAACAAACAAACACAAAAACCTGTTCACACGTGCAGAAATACGTGTGTTCAACTACAAATGACACAAGGTGGAAACAGCTTTTTTATTTTGCTGCAGCCAAGCACTCAGTTTGTAGCTCTAGTTGGTTGACTCACAACACTGAACGTCCATCATTTGCGATTCCCACATTAATTTGTCATTGGTGCTGTTTGTTGGTGAATAAGGCCCATGGAGCTGCATTACCCAGCGGTATGCTGTTTGTTGGTGAATAAGGCCCATGGAGCTGCATTACCCAGCGGTATGCTGTTTATTGGTGAATAAGGCCCATGGAGCTGCATTACCCAGCGGTATGCTGTTTGTTGGTGAATAAGGCCCATGGAGCTGCATTACCCAGCATTCCCCTATAGGTTTGTGAAATGAGTCAGATATGGTCTTTGACTGGTGTTGTAAATATGTTGACTTATAGTGATATAGGCTACCGGTAGTTTATACTATATAATGGACTTTGACTGGTATTGTCTGACGTAAATATATTAGACTTATTGTGATATAGTTTATACTACGTATATACTCGGCTATGCAAGATGATTCTAGTTAAGTTAAGTTAAATTATAAACTAAATGTAAAATGTTGTAAAACCCCTACTGCCATGATCATACATGATCCCACATTGCCTCTCCTGAAAGCCATCAACCCTCCAACCCTCCTGCAGTCTAAGACGATGATGACGAAGGTCAGAAATAAAAACAAATAAAACAGGGGTGTAAAGGGGGATAGGACCAGAAATCGTTAGGGTAAATGGTGCCGGCTGTTGGCTCATTAAAGACTAGAGAGTAAATGGGCAAATGGGCGGCATTTAGAAGGCCCTTTCCTACCACTACAGCTACTTAATTGATCTAGTTGGGAAACTGTTACTATTGTCACAGGTGCTGTGCTCGAAGATAGAAACAGAATAGTACAAATAGAGAATAGAAAACATAGAATATTACAATACAGAAAATTATAATATAAATACAAAAATATAAATACCAAATGTGAAATATAGAACAATATGTGTATAGGCCTACAACAAAATGTACATAAAATATAAACTATTGGGGCAACTATAAACCATATAACTATAAAAAGTGTCTCAGATACTGGGATGATATATGAGACATTGAGATACCTTTCTTTTGAATTTTGTTCATAACCGAACGTTATGTTGGTGGGCAGAATGCAAGAACAGAACCGAATCAAAATCTGAAAAATCGTTTTCAAGCCCTGATTATATGTATAGGTAGGTGCCTTGCTCAAGGAGAAACTACCTGTAAGGGAATAAGCCGAGCAACTCTCCAGCTGCTACCTGCCCTGCTGAAGACGCAACCTTATTTAGCTCCACATTAATGTAATGTGTGTGTTGTTGAGACACACAGTGAATATCAACACATAACATACATATAACAATTATTATTATATACAACAACATATAACATATGTTTTGGGGACAGGGAACAGGTCTAGAAGAGGTTCTAGGGTGGCTGGCTGTGGAACTCCCTCCCCGTGGAGATCCGCAACCCTGGATCCATTGACATTTTCAAAAGGCAGAGACCCACCTACTTAGCCTGGCCTTTGGACTGTGATCTTGTTTATTTTTCATTTTTTGTATCTGTGTCTCCCATGTGTAAAGTGCCTTGGGTCCTAATGAAAGGCGCTTTAAAAATCAAATGTATTATTATTATTATTATTATTATATAACAATTACTATACTTTATAAAGAAAGCTAGAATGAATATGGCCATGTTTAGTACGCATGGATTATATAAAGTCTAAATGCTGTCTCTAAAGCTGCACCATAGCCTAGCGTTTGCACTCTCTGCAGGAATAGATCAATTCCACGGTCAGCGGCATGCATGTGCAGCGGGTAACCCGATTTTAGCGACACATGCAGGTGTCAAACTCTGGTTAGCATGGCGGTACTTGGCAAAGTGATGCATTGAAGAGAGGAGATTAGCAGATTAACAGCTAGTGCTCCACCTCACAGGGGAATAAGAAGCTATACTAGAGGTAGTAGTAGTAGTAGTAGTAGTAATTATCTCATAGATATATAGAAAAGACACTTCAAATCAATAACTTTGAAGCAGCTGTAATAATGCATATCTGTGAAGTATACTGATGATCTCACATGTACAGAAAAGACACTTCAAATCAATAACTGTAAGTAGCTGTAATAATACATATATGTGAAGCTGGAAAGTATAATTAACACAGTAGCACTTCGACGTGAGTTGTACGATGAAGGAAGTTTCCGGGCTGTGTCAATGGACTACAGTGCTGCAGCAAACATGCTCACTGTCTGCAATCCTATGGGCCTGTTCGCTTAGACCCCCGTGTATGATCATTTATTATCATGGTTAGGGAATGTAGAACAATATTGATATATATCTGACAAATCACCACTCATGCATTTAAAATCTCATTCTGAACGGGTCCTGATAAGCCCCTCCTTCCCAACCTCCATGACATGGGGGCGCTAGTGAATCGTGAGGGAGGGGAAATAGGTGAAGATGTGATCCTGTTAAAATGTTCAGCGTGTTAAACCAGATATGAAGGACTGAAGTGTTTGACCAGATATGAAGAAGTGAAGTGTTTAACCAGATATGAAGGACTGAAGTGAAGTGTTTAACCAGATATGAAGGACTGAAGTGTTTGACCAGATATGAAGAAGTGAAGTGTTTAACCAGATATGAAGGACTGAAGTGAAGTGTTTAACCAGATATGAAGGACTGAAGTGTTTGACCAGATATGAAGAAGTGAAGTGTTTAACCAGATATGAAGGACTGAAGTGAAGTGTTTAACCAGATATGAAGGACTGAAGTGTTTAACCAGATATGAAGAAGTGAAGTGTTTAACCAGATATGAAGGACGTGAAGTGTTTAACCAGATATGAAGAAGTGAAGTGTTTAACCAGATATGAAGGACTGAAGTGAAGTGTTTAACCAGATATGAAGAAGTGAAGTGTTTAACCAGATATGAAGGACTGAAGTGAAGTGTTTAACCAGATATGAAGGACTGAAGTGAAGTGTTTAACCAGATATGAAGAAGTGAAGTGAAGTGTTTAACCAGATATGAAGGACTGAAGTGAAGTGTTTAACCAGATATGAAGGACTGAAGTGTTTAACCAGATATGAAGGACTGAAGTGTTTAACCAGATATGAAGAAGTGAAGTGTTTAACCAGATATGAAGGACTGAAGTGAAGTGTTTAACCAGATATGAAGAAGTGAAGTGTTTAACCAGATATGAAGAAGTGAAGTGTTTAACCAGATATGAAGGACTGAAGTGTTTCAAGTTCAGCTGATGACAACCTGGTGAAATGTTACATTTGAAGGGTGTGAACACTTGTTTTTTGTCATGCCAGACAGACAGACGGACGGACAGACAGACATACAGACAGACAGTCATACGGACATACTTCCAGACAGACATACATACAGACATACTACACAGAAAGACAGACACACAGACAGGTGCGCAGACAGCCATACACGAAGACAGACATACACACATACATACATACATACACACACACATACATACATATATGCATACATGCATACATACATGCATACATGCATACATGCATACAGTACATAATGACATTAAGACAGGGAGAGAAATCCTCTGCCGCCCCATCTGCTGTCCTTCAATCCGACCGCCCCCCTTATTTCCTTTGTCTCTCTCTCTCTCTCTCTCTCTCTCTCTCCACCAGTCTGCCATCTGTGCCTCCATGACTAAAACCTCCCTCATCTCTTCTGCTGTTCTCACACCATATCAGCACCCGAGTCGAGCTGCTAATTACCGCCCATGCTCCCAGCGACCGCTCCTTCATTATTGTGATTGCGGTTAAAAAAAAAGGTGCAGAGGCCGAGAGAGGCCGAGCCTTCCGACTGCGAAGTGCTTGATAGGTCACGTGACGCAGTCAACTGATAATGGGCCTTATCCCAAAGTGACCCAGGTCCTGTCAAACACTCCACTCCACGAACCAGTCGGTCTCACTCTCTTGGCGGTAGTTGACTCTGTGTGAGATCACTAACCAGTCGGTCTCACTCTCTTGGTGGTAGTTGACTCTGTGTGAGATGGAGCAGCGGTGGAAGACGGCGATACGGGGGAAGCGAGCGGTGCACATGCGTCACGCGGTGCACATGCATCATGCGGCGGCGGGTTTTTATGTTGCGCTGGTGTCGCCCCGGAGCCAAAAACAGCCACCCTCCATCTCTCTAACGGCGCCCTTCCAGGCGGCCACGCTGCAGTCGCGGCGTGCCCACAGAGTACAGACCAGCAGGTAATGGCTGAATGTAAGGAAGGCGCCGTGTATGCGTGTGTCTGTGTGTGATTAACCGGGCCTATGTAAGCGTGTGTATGCGCTGATGTGTAGGTGCTTGTGTGTGTGTGTGCAAGTGCAATGTGTAAGTATTTCTGGTGTAATGGATGCTTTAATGTAATGAAAGAGGGAGGGATGTGGTCATTTGAAGGGCTTAATTCACTGGTGTATCACCAGGGGGGTACACACACACACACACAGTCCAGGCAGCCCAGGCATGAGTGGATTGTGCGGCCGGGCGTGGCGGATGACCTTGCTATGGTGGGAGAAATGGAGCGTTTCTGATTATGCTCGGTGGTCATGGCTCACCGGTGAAATGGAACACCTGTCGTATCCCTGACGGGCTAGCGTCTCCCTGTCCACCGACGCCGGGGAGTTTACCGATACTGACAGCCTAATCAAATTGACTTCACCTAACAATCCCCGCAGTCATAGCCTTCCCGTAATTGACCACCGTTAGGTCCGTGTTCAGGCCCATGCAGTGGTCCGGTTAAAGTGAACTGTTCAGTGGTTAGGGTTGAGGCGTGAGCGACTATAGATGCATGTGTTTGTGTGCTATCGCCGACCATCATTGTTTTGGAACCACAGGATACGGTGTTCCCATATGGGACAATGCATCATGTTTGCATTGTTTGCAAAGCTAATATGTGAACAATCTGAGTACAAAATGAGAAAATAAGATGTATAATTAAGTATACATCGAAAACATAAAAAACAATTAGATATAAATAAATAAATAGTTAGCATTTTGAGCTTGCATTTTGAGCTAGCATTTTGGGCTAGCATGTGTAGCGTCCCAGTGTGGTTGAAGTGAATACTTCTATATGTGTGTGTATCGCTAATGGTTTGCAATGTAATGTTGGCAATTGATTGCCTGCAGACATAAATCGATGTGATTCTGTATGGGTAGGCAGAAAATAAACTGCTGGCTTCATTTGCATTAGATCCCAATGGGCCCTTCTGAAAATGAATAAATAATAGAGACAGCATTTAAAATAGCAACAGGAGTAAATATTAACCTTGCTTGTTGTTCCAAACAATAGATTTTGGCCGAGCTCGTAAAAAAAAAGATTTAAGCTTATGCTAATAGAGCCAACACCAGCCAAGACAAGTGAAAAATTATTATCATATACTTTTGAACAGACGAGAGAAAACCTCCATGCGTCATATATAATGAATTCTGTGGTTTAGGGCTGATAGGTAGGCATTTTGGTATTTTAGGCCCTTCACTGACCTAGAAAGGTAATGTCAGGGGAATCTTCTTTACTTCTTATGACCACTCAAGAGTTCTGTCTAGACAACATACTCAGTACGACAAATAGACTGACGATATAATATTATGCTTGCTGAAAGTATTTTGCCAAGACAGTTTTTCATCATTGCCGCTTTGAGACGGTGACAAATCAAGCAGGACACGACAACAAAAGGACAAGGCCACTTTCTGTGTTGCCATCCCATTCTACAGCCCATAATGATCTCCTGCGGCTTTCTGAGATGAAAATGTCTCAATTATCACTGTGAGTGTGTGTTGTTGGTGGCTAGTTTAAGCACAGGCTGCACACCTGTGGGGCATTGGCCAATGAAGGCCCACAGGTTAAACCAGCCACCACCACACACTCAGGAGGAGCGCTAGCATGTCAGCAATGTGCCACCTGCTCTGCTTCCAACTAGCAATAAACGGGTTTACTCATCAACTGCCTTGTCCTGGTGTCGGAGGAGCCCAGAGAAGCCACTTTGGTGGCATGTGGCAAGGGTCTACTGTGTGTGTGTGTGTGTGTGTGTCTCATTGTGTTAGTGTGTACTGTGATGTTACTGACCCATGAGAAATTATGTTATGTGGTAATTGGTAGGGTACTGTTTCACGTCATAATGTGTATTCAGGTTAAGTAGGACATTCACTATCAGAGCTTGGGGTAGAAGACAGTGTATTATATTATAATTATGATTTTGTATGTGGCACATGTAGATGTAATTATGTATGGGATTATCTGTGATTGATCTATACAATAATGAATGTGCTTTTGTACCGTATCACTCGTGTTTGTAACAGTCTTATAAGCCTATATGGGCAGGGCGCCTATATAAGGGTACAGGGCATTTACATAAAATAGAATCCATCAGTCACATCACATTACTGCAAATTGTTTAATGCCTGTCTTCTCTACTTCTATCACATTATGTCATTAATGAGAGGAAGAAGAAACAAGGGCTTCCGCCTAAATTGTGCTCAGTTGAGGATGTTGAGGATGAATGGCAAATCTCCAAACGCCGTGCGTCTCCGAACTGCCAAATGCCCCGCTTGCAGATGCACTGCAGTAAACGTGTATTTTGTGTTTGAGTACATCTGTGCATAGCAGGTCTTGATGCTGATTCATTCACTGTATATAACGACCTAGGTGTTGGCACTGGCTTTTGTGATGATGCTGTGTTGAAGAAGGAGGCGACGGGAACACTCGTATGTACGGCCCTCACCTTGTGCATCTGCATGTTGGTGCCGAGCGTCCGGGCCCCGGGGTCCAGGGGTTCCCCTCCACGGCTATTGTAGTTCTTCAGGACACGGTTCTCTTTTATATGGGCCTGGAGCTTCTCCCTGCGTCTCCTGGTAGAGAGACACAGAGAGACAGAGAGAGAGCGAGAGGGAGAGACACACAGAGAGAGAGAGAGAGAGACAGGCAGAGAGAGACAGCGAGAGAGAGAGAGAGAGTGAGAGACAGAGAGAGTGAGAGAGATTGAGAGACAGAGAGAGACAGAGGCAGATTGAAACACTGACAAGTGTATGTTTATTAACACAATACAGGGAGAGCTTTAGCCTAGCCTAGCCTCCACAGACACGCTTTAAGTGAAAGGTCTGCTCCCTTTTCACTCAAGGATATCAAAAGACAAACATTCCCAGACATAAATGCATTCCCGATTCCAGCTGTCACACACATTGATTTAGACGTTTTACATCTTAATTTGCTTCTCAATTATCAGATAAATGATTGTCAGTAAATAACAAGGAAGGTAGTTTAAGATTGTGAAAAAACAAATGCACTTGGCTGTATAGTTTATATATATATATATATATATATTACATCATTACTAATCTATCTCTTTTACTATCCATTTCCCAACGAGGTATACCCAAAAAAAAAGTATTTGATTTAATTTCTCAAAGGTCTAGATTTAACCGTGATTAATTAACTGAAATGGTTCTTAAACAATGGTATCTGCTGCTTCCATCCAAAGTACTTCTGAACAGCCCGGCGATAACCAATTCATTTCTCCTCAATTCTATATCAGCCACCTGCCTTTCGGCTTCTGAAAGGCAGTAATGCATTTCAGTTTGAAAACGTCAGCAAAAACGAATACTTAGTGAAGCCTTACATTTTTGTTCCCAAAGGAAATTGAATATCCCACAGAATTGATTTTGAGGGATATTCAATTTCTTTTGGGAACAAAAATGTAAGGCTTCACTAACTAAAGACTAAAATACTTGTTTTCTATTCCATATATGTGTGCATAACTGGAACATCCTGTCTCTTTGACTGCTGCTACTGTACATTGAAAACCTACATAAGGTTTTGTTTTTCATTTGCTTCCAAAAATCCAGAATGTGACATTGTTATAATGTTGCATATTGTTCCTGGTTTAACGGATTAGTTTATTATTTTCCCCTGTGTTAATTAGCTCATTTACTTCACCTGTTTCAACCTTAAAGTTAATGTGGCAACAGCATTTATTTCTGTCTCCATGTCGATTGCAATCTTTTGGCGTTCTTTGACAGTAGAAATGCGATAACAAGACAAAAGGGTAGTTGTTTTATTCCGCGGTGCCTTTAAATCCCTCCATTTCCATAGTAGACATCGCTAAGCCTTCCTGGCCTTGACTCATTTTAGTCAAGGCCGCGTCTGTGTTTTGTTTACAGTGAAGTTGCCTCCTAAAACTCACCAGCCAAGGTAATTTCATTCCTGTCCCTGTCTCACACTCTTCTGTCAGTTGGCTTTCCACCAGCAGAGCACTCTGCTGGAATGTGAAACCTCCTTTGTGCTAGTTTGCAGGATGCCTGCATCCTCATTGGCTGTGCCAACTCTAAGAGATAACGGGTAGTAGGTTAGAAAATGGAGATTCCTCTGTGAACTGGGAAGCGTGAAGTGAGGACTCATTCAGTGTGTCTGAGTGCCGCTGAGCAAGGCACAGGAGGTCTTCCTCTCTCCGGAAAGTTAAAGTCAAAGGTTTTATTGATCACTAATAATGGCAAAAAAAATAAAAAAGTTAAGAAAAGTTAAGAAAAATATACATAATAAAAAAAATATATGATAAGATAAATAAACACTAGCATTATAAGTATAAAAGTATAAAGTCGAGGAGTGCAGATAGATATGTACATTAAATTAGGTAAAGTGACCAGGGCATAATTTACCGGTGATCAATATGATCAATAGGTAGTGTTACTGGTTGAGAAGCCTGATGGCTTGTGGGAAAAAACTGTTTGTGAGTCTGGTAGTCCGTGCCCGAATGCTCCGGAAACGTCTACCAGACGGCAGCAGTGTGAACAGTCCAAAGCCTGGGTGGCTGAAGTCATTTGTGATTTTCCGTGCTTTCCTAAGGCATCGTGTGTGGTAGATGCCTTGCACGGAGGGTAGATGGCAACCGATGATGCGCTCTGCTGTCTTCACCACCCTCTGGAGGGCCTTACGGTCAGCAGCGGTGCAGCTGCCGTACCAGGCGGTGATGCAGCCAGAGAGGATGCTCTCAATGGTGCACCTGTAAAAGTTAGTCAGGGTTTTGGCAGATGTGCCAAACTTCTTGAGTCTCCTCAGGTAGAATAGGTGCTTTTGGGCAGTTTTCACCGCCGAGTCTGCTTGCTTGGACCAGGTGAGGTCGTCTTTGATGAACACACCGAGGAACTTGAAGCAGGAGACTCTCTCCACTTCAGCTCCATCGATGTGTATGGGGGTGTGACCCCCCCCTCTGCCGCTTCCTGAAGTCCACGATCATCTCCTTGGTCTTGCAGACGTTGA
>OOFB01022511.1:17559-27759 GCA_900323305.1 Trachyrincus murrayi
GCGAGCGCTGTAAAAAGATGTGTGTGTGTGTGTGCGTCAGAACGGCAGCGCTGTAAATGTGTGTGTGTGTGTGTGTGTGTGTGTGTGTGTGTGCGTGTGTGTGGGCGTGGGGGGGGGGGGGCGGGGGGGGGGGGGGGGGGGGGGGGGGGGGGGGAACCTGCTGGAATATTTGGAAACCATGACAACCTAATTTGTTGTTTTTAGTTCTGCATTCCACTTCCCCACCAGGTCCAAGATTGAGATTCTAGAAACGTTTCCAGGTTTTCCAGCGAACCAAGATGGCCGCTAGGTGAATAAGGTCTGTATTATGAGGTGAATAAGATGCAAGTATTTTATTTATATGATACATTGATCTTACTACTTTTCTCATGTTTATAAAAACAGACATGAATCATGTTCTATTCTTAAGCGTTTTAAGTGTTTCCACAAAAAAATAGAATAGACAATTGTAAACCAATAAAGAGAAAATACTTTTTGTTTATTTCAGATTTACAGTGTTTTGCAATACAGTACAAAGACAGTGTATGATAGAAATGTAATTGTTATTGAGTGCCATTTGTATTTGTATTAAAATGTATGCTGATATAAATAACCATCAAAAAAGCTGTGGAGGCAATTTTCTCTTCTTTATACATTTGGCGAAGTAGTAAGTACATCTAAAGGATGTAAAGGCAGGATCTCCATAGATATTGACCAGCTATCGGAGTATAAATACACATGCTGAAAAAACATTAAATTACAACTAACAGCTTATAGGAAAGGGAGTGGATTTATAAACATGTGCCATTGGAATATAGTTTTCATACTAATGAAGATTATGAGACCTTAAGAAAAATATGCTTGTGCCAAAAGCATCCGACTTGGACTATACCAAGTCATTTGGGAATTTACTTGCTGAAATAGCCAGGAATAATTTCATTGGAGACATGCAGGTCAGAGCGCTTCAGTGCTTTAGAAATGATTGATTGAAGTCCTTTAGGAAGATCAGAGTGACAGGGTAAACCACAGTTGAGAATCTTTGGAGCATGTAGGGACACATTATAGAGATGCATGAATGGGACTCAGCAACGGTGTTGCTTCCTAGTGCCATATTACTGTGCAATATTAAAGAACCCAATGCAGTGCAGACCTCTTGTGATTTCTCTAAAATGAAATGCAATCATTGCCAGCATGTAGAAACATATTGCAGCCTGGACATGGAATGCACAAGAAAAAAAAGTTCAAACTCATTAAATAATTACCTGACTTCTTCAACAGACTGCTGGCTATAGTTTCTTGTAATATATGTACTAGAGCAAGTAAAAAACATTGTTCATACTTTTTTTTTTCTCATTCAGTTCATTCACAGCCAGCGTGCAAAAAAAAGTCTAATTAGAGCTACACAAATTATGATAACCATAATGCAAAGATTAAAAAAATATCCTTGCTTTAGCACCTGCATTTGACATCAGGGTCTCCCATCTACAGTATATTGAAATAACCATTAAATTACTCTAGCTGCAGCCACCAAAATGTATATAGCCCACATCCAGCACCACAGAAGAACAAGTGGCCTCCACTCAGTCATCCCCTTGCAGTTTCTGTGTGACACACTTGACGCGGATATTCTCCCGGAGGTTACGGAGGCGGGCACTGCGGCTGGTGATTTCCTCCACGTACGTTTTGGGGAACCAGCCCCGCTCCCCGTCTGACAGACGGATGCCTTCCACCCATCCTGGGGAGAATATAACAACCCGGTCAGATACCAGGCCTGCCACTCACTCTTTTTTTGAAATGTTTACATTTCAAATGAAACTATTTCACATTTTGTCAATTTTAAAATGTAAAGATTGTTTGAGTCACGTTAACGTGAATTGCTATCTCCCTGAAGGACCCGCGAGACTCTCACCGTCGCCCGTGATGTTCTTGGCTTGGAGAATGTCGGCCTTCTCCAGCGTTAACTCATCGTGCTCCTGCGCCTGGTAGCTCTTGATGCATTGAACCTGGGACAGATCTGCTGACGGAAGGGAAACGTGGGTTTTTTTATGAACACATGGGAGGATTATTCGAGGCTTAGATGATGATGATGAAACATCCACTGACCTTCATTTTCACAGGCCTGCTCAATGTCCTCCAGTGGATGGGATGGAAACATGGCTGTGATCCACCTCTGCTTTCCGCTCCTGGAGTCACATGACGGTAACAAGAGAAAGCCACTGTGTAAAGATTCTGCTATATTGACATACGTAGATATTGTGTAAAGATATGATATTGACAAACGATGAAACCAGTGTTTTTATTTCTTACAATAAGTGTGACACCTGCACTATGTAACTTTTCTACTGTAGCTATTTACGCCATTAAAAAATCTGAACTAGAAAGTTTCTGAAGAATAAAAATGCCCATTCATGAGTCAATCCATTCAGGGAATTGTTCCCTATAAATAATTGTATCCCCCCTCTCAGACACAGTAACTGCCATCTGAAAAGTATATAGCTATAACTGTAGCTACAACTCAAGCCACTAGGGGTTGCTAATAGAGGAATTGGTTTGGGTTTTTCATCTCTACACGGGTGAGCATTGGGATAAACACTGCAATGATGAATAACCTTCAGAGATGACCAATCACACACGTCAGGACCTTTGAGAAGCGCTCAAAACGGTTTCTTTAAAAACATTTGTGTCACGGTTAAAAGTTGTTAACGATGCTGTATCCAGAGCAGGGTCCCACGTGTCTGGGACACCCGAGTTGTTGAAACTCACTCCGTGTGAGCTTTGAGAAGGATCTGGTGTTTGGGCTGCTGCCCGCCACACAGCTGCAGGTGGAATATGAAGCCTGAGATGCCTTGCAGCTTCTGGCTGAGGTCCTTCACTTTCAGCTCTCCTATCTTGGCGTGCACAAACACCACAAACTTCCACGTGCTGCAGAGAGGGGAGGAGGTGACCGGCAGGAGCTGTCAAACGCATCCAAACACCAGCAGCTGTAGCGTATAGCGATCACATGTCAAACGCATCCAAACACCAGCAGCTGTAGCGTATAGCAATCATACGGCCATATTACGTTCAGTCAAACCGGCGCTATGTAACTTTGTCACTGCATCCATGGCCTTTGCTACATACTTAGTATTTTATCAATGTGTCGTTCTTTTCTTCACAGGATAATGTGCCTCTTAAAAAAATTAACAAATGAATGAATAAATGAATACATTAAAAAAAAAATTAAAACAATCAAAAAACTATTTTAAAAATTTAAAAATACAAAATTACCAAATAAATAAATTAAAATATATTAATGAATGCATTTAACAAAAACAATGAATAACAACAATAATAATAGATTCATCCAGGAACACTTTTCAAACCCTAAACGTATCTAAACATGACATCTCTCTCTCTCTCTCTCTCTCTCTCTCTCTCTCTCTGTACTCACTCCTTCCGTCTGGACAGCAGCAGGCAGTCGTTGAAGAGGTGAAGGTACACCGGCTTGGTGGGCAGCTTCAGCTTGGAGCCGGAGATGCTCATGGTCTGAGTGTCCACCTCCAGCAGCTCGCCGTGCTTCACCAGCCAGCGGGACTGAGAGATCAGAGGAAAGATCTGGCCGAAGGGGCTTGGTTAGGAGGACGCCCCCCGTCAACAACACATATCTGACACAGAGAACAAACAAAGACCACAAAACTGAACAGAAACATTGCAAACCTTGCTCTCAAAATGGATTTTCTTATTGAGGTGAATCAGCTCCTCCATCCGTTTCATCGACTGCACACTGCAATTGCACTCCTTTATGATCTTATGGAATCGGATAAAAGACGATTTTATTAATCCCAGACGGGAGATTCGGGAATAACATGACAGGAGACTGCTGTATCATTGTGTGTCCAGTGATGGCTGATGTTCTTCTTAATGATTATCGCCGTGAGTGATCATCCATGACTACCTTTTTCAGCTCGTTGAAAGCTTTAGTGGCTGTGTCCTCATCTCTAGAACCCGGAGTCGTCCTCTTTAAAATATTCTGTAAAGAAAATAAAATTATATATATATATATATATATATATATATATATATATTCTTTGAAGACATCCCATCCCATGTAATAAATCATCCTGTCTTTTCTAGCTACCTCCTAAGAGGAAAAAAAAACTTTTTGGCCAGTACAAGCGCTGCCTGGATCGGATCTCAGGTTCACATAATGAGCGTCAAGTGCTGACTTGAATGTGGTGAACGTTCACTCGTTGACTCCTGCGTACCTCCACCAGCATCTTGAGGCGTGTGATCCGCTGGAAGGGCAGGATCAAGAAGGAGGTGAGAGGAAGTCTCTGGCAGATGGAGTCCTCCTCCAAGCGGGCCAGGATGCCGGGGAAGCGAGCGTTCTCCAGCCTGGGGGAGGAAGCCAGAGAAACGTTTGAATATATCAATAAATCAATATATCTTGAATATATATATATATATAGTTTAATGACATTCTCTAGTGTTTTCTTTTATGAAAGGCTGTGTAGTTCAGGTTGTTGTTACGAGGCAACAGAAATAAAAAAATAATAAAGTGACTAAATGTCCAGTCATTTTTCAGTCTCCTCTTTTTGCCGATGTGAAGCACTGATTCAGTGCTTTACAAATAAAATGGATTGAAAAATGGATTGATATATTCAACATATTGTTGTTATGTCATGTAACAACATCTAGCCTCAACTGATCAATGTTCAAATGACTCCTCATCAAGGTGTTGGACCTCATCCCTCCCTCACAGGAATAGCAGCTGTCAGGTTTGCCTGTTTTTGTTTCATGTGCAGGAGCACAGTGCTGCACCTGATCATTTTGGACGGATTAATAACGGCCCGTAGATTAATGGCAGATTCTATATTCAGGGGCCTTTCAGGATTCAAATAAAACAAGGTTAGGGTGGCCTGAGATTGCATTTGAATATGGGCCTGGTAAACCTGCCCTCACTCCTCGCAAGCTGCTGGAGCAAGAGACAGACCTCCTGTGAGATGACGTGGATATCTGTTACATCTGTGGGAGTGCACGTGTATACAGCGCTTCAGCAACCCACGACTATAGCAGATATTGTCACGGTGAACATAAAATGGCGAGCTTACAGCAGCCGCTGGTAGGTCTGCTCTTGGTAGGCCTGGTTGGTGACATATGGTAGGTAGACCCTGCGCAGGGCTGGGCAGTGATCCAGGACGATGTCACACACATCGAAGCGCAAGATGTCTTGCTCCAGCCGGTGCTCCAGGGCTTGAAGGAACCTAAGAACAGACAGAAAAAGATTCAGATACGTGGATACAACGCGGGTTTGACGAGGGAAAGACCGGGCACATATTTGTTTATTTCTATTTGTCATACACGCATTAGAGAACAACAAGAAGAAGTCATTAAAGGTAACATTTGAGAGTTGTAAAGAGAAAGAACAGAAAAGAGCAGAAGAGAGCAAGATTTTGAAAATAAACAACGCAACCTCCCGGCCTCCCGTTTTATGACGCAGCTTGATGATTGAATGTGCAAATTACAACCAAATTATAGCTCTTCGTCAGCGCCGTTAACGGTGATGAAACGCTTGAATTCCAGGCATCTTGTGCAATAACAGTGTAAATAAACGCAAAGTTGAGGGGGAGCCCAGAAAACGCCAGCCCTACGCGTCGGCACCATCTTGTCCACTTCACCTCTCACTGACATCTTTGACTTCTGGAAGCTTGGAGAAGAGCCACTGCTTGTCCTGGGCCCCCAGGCACTCCGCCAGCTCCTGGGACGTCATGAAGTGGTCCACTGCGATGCTCAAACTACGGATGTACGAAGCCTCCGACGTCACCAACTCAAACTTAGCCTGATATTAAAATGAAATATGAAGGTATTAGGATGTTGATGTGTTCAGGGTCCAGCAGCGAGGGAGGATGTTGTAATATGCAACCAAAATGAAGGGAATGAATGCACGAACATAGTCTGGTCATCCTTGAGCTACAAGCAAACTGAATCCAATAAAATAAATGAATGTCCAGCATTTACCTCTTGTAATTTCCTTTCCTCGTTGCTGAAGTTGTCCAGCTGGCCGCTGGTGCGGACGTCGGGTATGTCCTGCCACAGAGCGAAGGCAGAGCCCTGCGATGAGCGGAAGGAGCTGGAGGGAGACAGGTTGGATGGAGACGGGCAGCCGTCCGACCCGTCTTCCTTCAACCCCTCCTCGTCTGTGCCTGGCTCTTTCCCTTGCTGTCTCTGGATCTCCCGGTTGATCGCTACATCGCTGTATTCCTGGTACAAAATCGCTGGGGGATCAAGTGTTGAAGACACAGACAATAAAGGCAACGGTCAGGACTAAAATAATAGGGTGCTAAGCGTTGACTGTTGGGTTTCATGCCAAACTTGAATGTTAATAGTACAGGAAAAAAAACGACGGCAGGAAACTTACAGCTCGGCAAAAAACGCGATAAGCGATTTGAGCTGGCCACCGTAGAGGGTGTACTGAAGTCCTCCTCTATGGATTTCTTTCGCATCCTGTTGGGAATGGTTGTGCTGTAAGAAAAAAACAAATGCAAAAGAACCATTTGAAAATATGCCATGCCATGACATATGAATTGTGTTACAACTGATGTCCTCACACGACGTACCCGAGCTTTGTGCTCCATCGATGTAACAACATGCCGGTGTCAATGTTGGCCAGGGGTGGTGAATGTCCCACGGGGCTGTGAGGACAACTGTCATTGGAAACTCCTGGGCAACGCTGCTTTACATGACACTTAGCTGGGAACGGTCAAACAGAGAAAGGTGAGGGCAGCCGGGCAAGAAGCAAAGGGTTTCTATCAACTGCAACTTCAGTTGTACGGACATCAGTATGACGTCCATAGATACTGACATATCTGAATTAAAAGAGCGACTGAAAACGTCACCTCTGCCCAAAGTACAGTTGCTTGCAATGTTTTGGATTCACAGCGGTTACACGGCAATACTAAAGTGAGTCAGTTGAAAGATAACCGTTTACTTGGCAAGGCTTGGACTTGCGCACTAGGGCTATAGAGTTATGTAGGTTGTTTTGTTTTTTTTACTTCCTGCTTCCCCTCCCAACAGCTACTTACAGTCTGGGTGGGGGATGAGGCAGCTGGAGCCCTGTCTGTCCCTGGAGGCAACACGAGCAGACAGCGATTTCCCCAGCTTGAGGGTGAAGGAGCTCTTCCTCTGGGACAGCTGAAGTCTGGATATGAGTTCCGACGCCGAGAAACGCCGGCGCTCGTGATCCACTTGACGGGACTGCGACAAAGAGTTCCGCCCTGTGGAGCTCAAAGTGTCCACCGGCCCACAGTTCTCTAGGGACACTGGCGCTAAGTCCTCTATTATGTGATGGGGTTCCTCCGGCATATTGAAAGCATCCGAGCCATTGGAGTCGGGGAGGTCCACGGCAGCCTCTAGCAGAGAAGGACAGTTTCCTGTCTCGAGGGAAGAGACTTCGTTCGGGTCCTCCTCTAGAAAACATCTATAGGATCCTGGGAAGATGTAGTCTCCATCCACCGGACTGCTGAGAGACTCATCACTTGTGCTATCTGGTGAATAAACCCGCATCTTTCGCCCTGGAACAAAAGATAGCAATATAAACGTTAAATGTTAAGTACCCGAATGCTACAATCAAACAGCAGGGATAGCGCCACCTAGGGAAACACAGGTCATATCTGCATAACTTGTGTTTGCTGTCGTCCCTGTGAATGTAATGTATGAAGGTTTTCTTTATTGGTTCTTTATTGATGCTAAAACATCCGACCAGGCACAGCACTCACGGATACTCTTCTCCTTTAGGGAACCCTGTGACGTCCGTCTCTGTGGTTGACTTGAATCCGGGCTTTGAAAGCCAGAGCCCTCGGACGGTGAGGAAGGTGAGGAGGTTAAGCGACCCTCAAAAGGGTTTCCAGCGTCTGTGTACAAAGAGGCCAGTGGGAGTGACAGGGGCATGCTAAGAGCTGCGTGCAGGGGCCGGCATACTGTCGTCACAGCAAACGGTCGCTCGGCCTCTGTAAATGTCTCAGTGCCGGCGCAAGTCTGCCCGTCCAACTCATCTCCGCACTCTAGCGCCATGGAGTCCAAGGTGTCGCCCACTCGGTCACTCCCATGACGGCCGTTTTGAAGATCCGACAGGGAGTGTTTTTTGAATCCATTGAGCGGGGACAGGGAGAGAGTCCCAGGGTCCCGTGCTTCACCAGTAGGCCTGCCCGCGCCAAGGCCGCCGTGGAGTTTAGGCGTCACTGGTTGTTGGAGCTCAATGAAAGCGAGCGTTTCCTGCCGACACACAGCCACATGCTTGTGGTGACACGGCCCTAGGAGAGGCCTGCCGTCTCTGTCCTCGCTCAGAGCCTGGGAGTCACCTGAGCCAGGTATCCACATGCTGGGATTCTCTCCTCTGCAGTGAAATGTGTTGATGTGGGGCTGGAAGTCAGGAAGAGGCGAGAATCCACACCCGGGGAGCATGGCTGAATGAATTCATGGGTGCTGGAAGAGAAGTGGTAAACAGAAACTTTAATTGGGAAAAGAGAATACAAATTATGTCACATCATACACATTTGTCTGTATGATATGACATCATTTGACATCATTTGTCATAGTTGTCATAGTAGAGTTTGGGCATTTCAATCCAATAACTTTCTTACGATGAATGCACCTTGTTTTTTTCATCTGAGATATTGAAGCGTAACTAACTTTAAAATTAGAATAATAATAAGGGATGTAATTTTAATGTGTTCTGTATGTAAAGCCCCCACCACATTGTCAATAGACCAGTGCATAGGCACATATGTAGCTTTAAAGACTTTTCTAGTTTTGGAAGAGAAATATGACGTTGGCTTAAACTATCTACAGCTTAGATATGAGGATCACGACAAACTGGAATGTTTCAGATGAGGACAAATCTATGGCTGCCTACATGTTTTCTAAGCCATTACAGCAACAGGGCACTTATCTGGCAATTTAATATGGATGACTGGACATAACCCAGTCTTAGCAGTTTGGCTTAGTGTCACTAGAGGATTCCGTGGACTTGTTCAAGTGTTGCACAGTAGCGACCAGTTAAAAAGAACAGGAGACCCATTGTTAATAAACTAGATGCTGTAGTTCAGAGGAATCATGCTAACACAGTAATCATGCTGACACATGAACCATGCTAACACATGAACCATGCTAACACAGGAATCATGCTGACACATGAACCATGCTAACACAGGAATCATGCTAACACAGGAACCATGTTAACACAGTAATCATGCTGACACATTAACCATGCTAACACAGGTATCATGCTAACACAGGAACCATGCTAACACAGGTATCATGCTAACACAGGAACCACGCTAACACAGGTATCATGCTAACACAGGGATCATGCTAACAATGTGACGCAGAGATTTAAAACTGAGTTGACAATTCACACACAAAGGTGTGATTTGGCATGCAGGATACATCCCTGTACAAACTCAACCACAGTGCACACCCCCACAACCCCCCCCCCCCCCCCCCCCCCCCCCCCCCCCCCCCCCCCCCACACACACACACACACACACACACACACACACACACACACACACACACACACACACACACACACACACACGCACACACACAGAGCTAGGCTAAATACACACTTCAACAGAGAGAGAGAGAGAGAGAGAGAGAGAGAGAGAGAGAGAGAGCGCACCTGAGGTCTGCACTCATTTACCACTTCTGTTGGTCCACCGTTCAGTAAACTCTACAGCAGGTAGGTCGACTTTTTCCGATGAGAACATCGAGGGCGAGGCAGTGCCGGAGTTTGCCATGAAACTTGACATGCTGTTTAAAGAAGAGCCGGAGACGGGCCAGCGTCTGCCTCTCCTGTTTCCTCTGCACATAATCCTCCTGGCTAGAGTTAAACACCAGGTAAAACGGAATGTCAGCCCCGCAAGCACGCTCGTTCACAGTAGGACCACATGCACGCATGCATCTGCACATGCACCGATGCTACCAATGTGCAGGTGCACAGGCACACACGCATGAACGTGCGCACACACACACACACACACGTAGATACAATACACACACACACACACACACATGTACTGTAGATACAATACACACACATCCCTACCCACACACACACACACACACACCCAATACCCACACATGTAGATACAATACACACACACACCCACACACCACACACACACATCCCTACCCACACACCACACACACGTAGATGCAATATACACACACACACATCCCTAC
>OOFB01022525.1:0-13349 GCA_900323305.1 Trachyrincus murrayi
GTGGCCACACAGTCATGCGTGAACAGGGCATACAGGAGGGGACTGAGTACGCAGCCCAGAGGGGGTTTGACACGTAGCAGGTAGTAGCCTTAAGTCTTCCTAAGGCCTGGCATTAGGAGATCATTGATTGGCCAACGTCTTCAAAAGGCCTGGCATTAGGAGGTCCTCATGCAAGAATCACTCGTACGCAAAGATTTGTGCTTGAATCACTCGCACAAGCATTTTAAGAGCACTTCTCGCATTCACCTCGTATTTAGAATTTTCTCTTAGGTACGCACAAAATGTACGAGTGGTCTAGACTTGTCATACGAGTCACAAAGCAAAAACAGTTGTTTGGTCGGCAAACACTTCCTATTCCATGGCTTTGACTAATTACTACGTTTAAAAAAAGAAAGTAGTATTAATAAGAATAAGCGCAATATACTTTTGTTGCGGAGGCTCTAGAACAAGGGTCGGCAACTAGCGTGCCACAGCTGGCCTGCTAACAGTATTATTTGGCGAGATAATTTCAGAAATGTAAAAAAATATAACTATTAATTATTTATAAAATGACCCCGAATAACGTGTATTATATTTTAATTCTAGGCCTATATTAGGCTATATTTTCTATAAAGTCTATAAAGGAAAAACGGTAACTAAACAGGCATACGGGCCTCCCACAGGATAGCTTTCACGTTGGCAGTCTTGTAGTGGCAGTCTATGACAGACACGGGCAAACACTAAATGTGTTCAATAACAATTAAATGCAGACTCAAATAACCCTTGACCATGGGTGTGGCAGTTTCCCCCTGCCACATGCCATCTCCGATGGCTTTTCCAGGCTTCTCCCACAGCAGGACACAGGCAGTTGATGAGTAAACCGGTTTATTGTTAGTTTGTGGTAGTCTGAACAACAGAGCAGGTGGTACATGCTAGAGCTCTCTCGAGTGTGTTTGCTGGTGGTTGGTTTAACCTGTGGGCCTGATTGACCAATGCCCCACAGGTGTGCAGCCTCACCCAGTCCCAGAGTCTAATCAGTCTAACTCCGACCAGGTGAGGCTGCTTAAACCAGCCACCAACAACACCAATGCCCCACACCTGTGGGGCATTGGCCAATCAAGGCCCACAGGTTAAACCAGCCACCAGCACACACACACTCAGGAGGAGCGCTAGCATATGAGCAGGTACCATCTGCTCAAACTCTACAACAAACCGGTTCAACCAACATCTGCCTGTGTCCTGCCATTGGAGAAGCCCTGAAAGCCATTGTAGATGGCATGAGGAAACAATCATGTTTACGCATCATTTAGAACAATTTCCTGGACTTGCTGAATTTGCCATGGCACACTAGTAAGAGTTATACATCAAGTTAAGAGAAATCAAGTTAAGAGAAAAATATGCAAATGTTCTAGTGTGAGGCCCATTGATTGGCTAACGTCTTCCTAAGGCCCGGCAATAGGAGGGCAAGCGGAGGTCAATAATTGGTTAGACTCACCTCATGAGGCCGACAAACAGCATGATCATGATGAAGTTTGACGGATACTCGGTTCTGGACTTGTGTTTGTACAGGCAGCACGGCACAAACATCTTCAGGCAGCCAATGATGGTGGTGGACAGCATCTGGACAGCACCTGAGGGTGCCACACACAAAGACAAAAAAATAGAAAGAAATAGTCTCACACTAAAAGTGTGAGAAGTGTCAGGAAAGAACCACACACACGCACGCACGCACACTTACCCAGCATGCTTGGCTCTCCCTCCAGAAGCGTCAGGATGTACTTGTTTAGGAAGAGCGTACAGAAGCTGAAGAAGTACCAGAGCCCCAGGTAGGCCATGGAGCGCAGGTTCCAGACACCCGACTCCGCCTCGATCACCGTTGTCTCGGTAACGGTGATCTTCAACACGTGTTCGCCATGCAGGCTCTCGCTGCGCGCCAGCACCACCCGCTCCTGGCGGCTGTGGAACGGGGATAAGAGACGCAGCCAGGGGTGTCGTTTGCTAGACGGACCGTTGGCCACCATGGTGCTGGTGGTGGTTGTTGTTGGGGAGCACCCTCTCCCACCCCACCACCACTCCTCCTCCTCCTCCTCCTCCTCCTGGGTGGACCACGGGACGGGTGCCAACGAAAGCGCAAAGGAGTAGACGGTGGTTTCAGGTGTCAGGCCATCTTACCCGTGGGTTGCTGAGTCAAACGGGTTGTGTGGCGAACATTGCAGGACTCTCAAACCGTCCCTCCACTGCTAGGAAGGCTGCGTGCAGAGAAGACGCATGCACACACAAACACCTTATAAATGCAATGACTTATTCTTTATACACAAATGGCAGTGTTTGATAAGAAGAGTGGGCGACAATGCACGCTAGACGTGCAGGCTATCACTATACGTGCAATGCCACGTGTACGGTTCGGAATCAAGTTCAAACTCCAAACAAGCAGACAGGGCAGACGGTTATCAATGAAAGGACCACTAATCTTTTGAGTCATAGATGCTGGGTACATAAACGGAATAATACAATAAAAGCCATAATTGGTTCACTGGTATTCACTGGCTTAAAATATGTTTTAAGTTTCCGCCACGCTAAGGTGGGTAGGTAAATACAAGCCAATCACGCCAGTTTCGCATAACTTGTTGATCTTCGTAAACTGCCGACTGCAGAACTTTTAACAAGCTGCATAATGACATTAGCTCATCGTGTTAGCATTCCGGGGAGACACAAATACTAGAGGAAGCCACAGCAAAGCAAAGGTGTGCGTCCATTGCTAACGCATGTGCAGCCCTGCCATGCTCTGAAATAAGACAAATATAAATACGCCGTGGTACACGAACTGTGTCGAAACGAAGTTGCCACTCACCCGATATTCGCCTCTGTGTGCAACACAATGTTTACAAAGCGTTGTGTTGAAAACTGGCAGGTCTCGGGGTGACGTCACAGTAGATATGCGCGCGCAACCAAGGTGCAGAAAGCACAGACAGATAAGACAGATAAGACAACAAGTCAAGATGACAAGGACTTGTTGTGCCGTTAACTGCGCTCATCGCAAAAGCCAGGGATGGAAAAATGCTTAACATAACATGGGATTCACATCCCTTTAATAAAAAACAGAGGACAGTTAAGGATCCAAGTCTTAAGTCGGATTGGAGTCGGAGTAGTCCAAAAGGCAGCGAGTCTGTGCAGCGCCCAACTTCCAACACAAAACTCGGATCATGTGTCATAGTACAACTTAATAGTTTGAACATGGCCACACAGTACATAATCAGGCATCTAATGATTTGTATGCACGTGGATTTTCTTTAGTATATACACAAGGCTTTTCTATCAGATATGTGTATAATATATCGGGCCATACGATAGTTGGCCTTTTGGACATCCAACATCCATTCATTTTCAGGAATAGCATAAGAATCCGGTAATGTTTTCCCATTAGTGAGAACTCACTTGTTACTGTAATCGGTATAGTAGGAGGCTTGCTGTAGGCTAAGTGCCATCACCTGCCATATCTTCACATACCCATACCCTCCCATATTATTATAGTGCATTTATAGATTTTCCAATCTATATAACTAGAGGATTTTTTATGTCCATCTCTCTTATGTTTCAATAAGATAATTATATAGATTCTATAGAATCTATAAATGCACTATAAGCCTAATATGGGAGGGGATGGGATATGACCCAAAATAGGGGGGGATGCACAAAACACGAACTGTGACATGATTCTGTGGTCCAAACAAATAATCTACATGAGGTTTGATGTGAATACATTGTTTGTTTAAAAGTAATTTAGAATTACTTTTTGAATTCATCGCGAATGTCCAATGTAAAGCCTGTTGAAGCCTACTGGCTGCAGCGGTCAAAATGGAGAGCTAAACTAAATAAATAAACAAATAGCCTAAATAATGAACATAATTCATAACTGTTATACTGTCATATTTCTGCCATTTTCCCACAACTGATCGTGAATAAATTGCCAATAAGTTTTATAGTTTATTATTATTATTATTATTATTATTATTATTATTATTATTAATAATAATAATAATAATAATCATAACAATAATAGTAAGTATTTAATTAGTTATATAAATATGAGATACTTCTACTGTCCTACAGTATATAGGCCTATCGGTTGCTGTGCTGGTCCAATTGGTGTTTCAAGTTGAGCTTCCAGTGCTACAAATGTTTTTAAATCTTACTACGGTATAATCATCACTGCTAAAACATTTGGACGACACATTTTTAGTTTCAGATAAGAAGACTGAATTTCAGTGTTTATTTTTATTGCACATTTTCTCTTGCAGTGGTAGTGCTTTCCTTGCTGTGGGGGCACACCACTGTTAAATGAATACAGGGGAAACACTGATATGTGGAGTCACACATATATCAGCACAAAGGATGTAAGAGGACTACACAGTAGAGTGTCTCTTTCATCAGTTTGTTGTGTTCATGTCATTACAGCTGAGATGGAAGGTCCACTGCTGGCACTGTGCTGCCACAGCTTCATTGGATACCAGGAATGCATTGCAGTCCTACTGACCAGAAGCGAAGCCTGCCCAATTAGCCAGGACAGGACTGATGCTGTGGCTGGCCTGTCGGAGGTTATAGAGACTGTGAGAGGCCTTCAGCAATCATAGATTATTATTGTTTTGTTGTTCATAATGTGAAAGGTGGTTTTAATGGCCTTGATTTTCCTCTGGCAGCTTTAAATTACATTTCGGTGGTCCACCAAACATTTTACGATGTTAAGAGTTAAGATGTTATGATTCTGGAAAATACAGGAAAAACCGAAAGGCAGGGACATTATCATTATGAAAAATAGAAGGGAACGACTCAAATACGAGCAGGTCTATACTTATGTGAACACATTACAAATAAAGTAAAGCTTTTCCAAATATTGTCACAGCTTTTGACATACACAGTGTTAAAGTGGGCATGGATTTCATGCATACTGGTAAAGTTATGATCATGAAAACACCTGTGTCGTCCTTGTCATGCCTGGATTATGGTATTATTGTGTGTCGCTGCAGCCACCTGCTGGTGGCAATGCAGCAAAAGGATGACGCGTGTAGAAGGCCCGCCCCTACACTTCCTCTGATTAGCTAACCCGGTTTACCCTAACCCTAACCTAACCAACCAAACCAACGAAAGCAACGAACACTAGCCAATCGGAGGCAGAATAGGGCGGGTCTTCGCAGAATGCCGATGGGAAAAAAGGATTAAAAGTCATTAAATGATTGGCTGCCATATCTTGATATGGACACTTTTAATTCGCATAGTATACTAGTAGTCTATTATCCATAAGACTTGTAGTCTATTAGCTGTGCGTTATTGTTTGCGGTCAGTGCATAGAATTTGCTGTTATGAACATAATAACGTTGTCCTCCGTGGTCGTTAAAACATGTATGACAGTTGGTCAAATATTAGCCTTCCCCATCCTCAGCCTCACCTGCCGCCTATGATTCCAGGCTTTACAAGGGAAAATGCAATGCAATACCGTTTATACATTGAGTACAACACTGTAGTCACTAATGTGACCACAGTAGTTCAGCCTGTTTAGTTCTAAACTGATTTTTAGATTTCAATGTGTGTGTATGTGGTGAACATTTAAAGTTATCTCTTGTAATAAAGTATCAACACCATTGCTTTGACGCTGGTACAGGTGTACCAGTACAGCACGTACTAATACTTATATGTAGGTACTGGGGAACAAGAACAGAAGTATGGAATAACAATTCCATAACAATTCGGGATCTTTCAAAAAAGAACTTAAGTGCTCATTTATACTGTTAGGCTATTATTTAACTACTGGGTAGGCCTACCTATTATATTAGTATAGGGTAGGCCTATGTATGACATACTGCAATACATACTGCAACATAGCAATAATCTGGACGTTTGGGAGGATACTTATTTAAGTATAGAGCTCACTCAAGCCAGTCGGGGGTTAGTTGAGTTAGGGGATGTCTGTGATACTCAGTTTTGCACTGTAAATATTTATTCAGGAATATAAATAAAATGTCAGAAGCCTATTTCTTTGTAAGATCCCGAATTGTTACCCCCTTATTCCATAACTTCACATCTTGTTCCCCAGTACCTACATATAAGTATTGACTGTACTGGTACACTGTTAGTACAAACGATTACACCGTAACTCCGGAGTAATTCCGCTGTACGTTGCGGGCTGTTCTCTGAAGAGTTACCGAAACTTGAGCAATCACTGCGAGGAGCTCAACGTTATACATATGTATAATATGTCCATGGGGTCTAAATACTGTGTAAGTAGTGACAGTTTATAGATTTTGATAGTTTATATTTTGTACACTAACAATTCTAATGTGTGTGTATGTGGGAGTTTAAGAGTTTAAGAGTTAAAAAGTTTAGAGTCATTCCATAAAAGTTTGGAAAGTAAGGTATTTGATTTGATTTGATGCAACGATTTTGCAACGATTGCATCGAATGAACCAAGTTCTGAGAAAGCATTGCAAATGGTTGACGACTTGAACCATGGACTATGGACATTATTTGAGAGAATTGCCGTAGGCTATACTTTTAACCAGCCTATTGCGTGCACATGGGAATGACGCCTTAATCACAACAAGCAGAATGCGGAACTGCAACCTACGATAATACAGACTTCCTTTTTAAAGTGAAAAAACCTGCCGAAACCAAAATATGTATTGTAAAGATAGAATGCATTAACACATCCTGCACTGCACAAGCGTTTGAGGGAACATGGGCGAGATAAGGTAATAAAGAAAACACCCAGAGCGCACTGTTTGCCAGTTACAATTATGTGTCGCAAAATGTGGCTGCAAAACGGTTTACAGGACTACTGCGTTGTTGTTAACCGATTGACTGCAAGGGGTTGTTCATGGAGTCAAGACGAGGCCAGAAAGCATTATAAACCTAAGTGAAGTATTGTAAACAAAACAAAAAAGGTACTTGAAATAGTTGTTTTTATCTTTGCAAGAGAAACAGCCGCGAAACGTCTGCATTGTAACCCTTTGGGGCAATTGCGCCCGTCAATGTACGTCCTCTAAAAGTGCTTGTTTTTGCCACTGACAGGCTCAGATTGTTATTATAAGTATCTGGCAACATTGTGGAAAGGATCCCTGCAGAGAAATGCAACTTTTTTCTTTACCTTTCGCTTGATTACAATACTTCACTTACGTTTACAATGTTTTCTGGCCTCATTTTGATTCTAGTTTTGTGTGTGTGGGACGGCACTCACCGTTACTTTAAAAAAAAAAAAAATTATTTGCTGATGATTAATGATTTACTGATACCGGCCGATACACACGCCAACATGTGAATAAGGGGAGTACTGGTACTTATTTTTTCCACTTCAAGCACTGGCTCTGTGTAACAAACCATCAGGTTAACTGTATGTGTCCCACTGTACAGACCTCTGTTGGACAACCTACCACCAGAGGGCGCTGATGTTCCACATCTGAACCTTAGGCCGAGGCACCAGGAGCTGATCCCTTCACCATGCGGCCCGGTGAGCTCAAACACGTTCATTTAGTAGGATCATACAAATGCAAAAAAAAATATGTCGTGGAAAAATGGATCCTAGTTATAATATCAAATGACATACAGATGACATAATCTTGTTTACTTTGCTACTAGTTAATTTAAAAGGCCCTTGTATAAATTATCCTTGCACCTCCAATTGAAAGGTGTTAAGTTATGTTTATAAAGTTATAAACAGTTTTTTCATTTGTAGGCTTTTGTTAGGCAACTTGGAGACCATTAAAATATCGAAAATCGGTGGAACGTTCCTTTAACTCTCCACGATGGTCACTCCCCTTACCTTTGTTGTTACTCCCCACGATGTGAAAGTTTCCCTATAAGAATCATTGTCTCTCTGAAGATGCTTGGTTAATACTCCCAGTGTGTCTTCCCATGATCATGCTCCATTAAATCAACTACTCTGCTGCCAAGAAGTGTCCTAAAATTAAAAAAAATTCATCAATATACAAACAAAAACCTCTTATTATTTCTTATGTATTTTTAACGGCATTATTTCCCCCCTACATATTTTTGTCTTTTAGTTTTTAATGTTTAATTTGAATATACATGTTGCTAGCCGGTGGAGTCTGCCACATTTCACTGCACATACATGAGCATGTGACGAATAAAGCCTTTGAATCGTCTTAGAATTATATCGTCTCAGAATAACTTCATTTCTTTCAGTCTCAACAGTGTACAAGTTTTGCTTTTCCATAGTTGACCCTGATCGTCATCATCATCGCTGATAATTGATTGGTCCATCTTTCTCGCCAGATAAAGCGCTGGTCGGAGCTGTCTGTGGCGGTCCAGCTGTATTTCTGCTTCACGCTGGCGTCTCTGTGTGTGCTGCTAGCCCTCACGGTGGCCAGCCTCTGTGGACAGACAGCCGCCACCATGGAGCAAAACTTTACCATCTCCCTCATCCAGCTGGTGGGAATCTGTGAGTGCCATAGCAACGCTTCCACAGCAACGCAGAGAAGCTCCTGTAGAATGAACGCACTTTGCTCAGCTGTAGCCTAATTTAGAAAGCACTTGTGGTACATGTGGTACCTCCGACTGTAACTGTTTGCACTACCACTGTCTAATGATAATAAAAAATAAACTAACCTTAATTTTTTTCTGATTCCTATAGCTACTCTGCAGTCTGCCCGGTTGTTGTCTTTTTTAACTAGGTGGAGCAGCACTTAAAGTAGTTGCTTCGATTTCGCTTGTGTGCTTTGCCTTCGCTTCACTGGCTCACTCACACTCGTTCAGCCTCACTTATAAGTTGCTTTGGATAAAAACGTCTGCTAAATGTAATGTAATTGCAACAATTCCATGGTAACACCATCTTAAATCCTCTGCGCCCTTTATGACCTCGCATTATGATGCCGTTTGTACTTACTTATTATTGTAGTGTTCTGCGTGTACTACGTGGCACGGGGCGTTCTGCAGGAGAACAGACAGGAGCTGAGTGCCTTCCTACTGAGCGTGCTCACCGTGGTGCTCCGGTCCGTGGTCAACTACAGCCTCCTGTCGCACCAGGACCAGCAGCAGCTCATGGTGAGGCCCACGCCCTCTCTCTCTCTCTGACTCCTTCCCTGCCTCGCTCTCTCTCTGCCTTGCTCTCTCCTCCCCTGCCTCGCTCTCTCTCTGGCTTGGTCTCTCCTCCCCTGCCTCGCTCTCTCTCTGGCTCGGTCTCTCCTTCCCTGCCTCGCTCTCTCTGGCTCGGTCTCTCCTCCCCTGCCTCGCTCTCTCTCTGGCTCGGTCTCTCCTCCCCTGCCTCGCTCTCTCTCTAGCTCGGTCTCTCCTCCCCTGCCTCGCTCTCTCTCTCTCTGCCTCACTCTTTTTCCCTGCCTCGCTCTCTCTGCCTCACTCTCTTTTTCCCTGCCTCTCTCTCCCTCCCTCCTGTATTTGCCTCCTTCTCCAGCTCTCCCTCTCCTCCTTCATCTCTCACTCCTTCCCTGTCTTCCCCCCCCCCCCCCCCCCCCCCCCCCCCCCCCCCATACAATTCTCTCCCTTCCTTAGTAATAGTAAGACTTGTTTTGGTACAGTAAGGAAATACTGTGTGTAGTGTACTATATTATAAAGATCACACAGGCCAAAAGTCTGGAAAGAAATTTGGCAGGAAAACACTTCTACTAATGAAAATGGTTTGAATTTGAAGATGCAAATCCATTGTATAGTCATAACACGTGAAGCCAACTGTCCTGTGCTATAATTTAACATCACTTGTTTACCAGCCGAGATTTCAGCACACTAGAAGAACAGGTTGGTCATCGCGACAGGTGCGCCACATACAAATAAATCTAAGTGACGTAGGCTGTTCAACGCCTCAACTCCTCACCTGTCTCCTCAGGTGAGGTTCGTGTGCATACTATGTCTGGGCGTGGTCCACATCGTCTGCACTTGCCTGCTCATCTGGATGCCTGATAGGATGGCCTTTCGCGTGGGCGGGGCCTTGGAGAGTGTCCAAGAGCAGTACTTCCTGCTCAACCTGTGCTTCTCCATGGTGACCTTTGACCTGCAAGCTCAGGTAAGGTCCTGAAGAGACAACCGACTGTACCTGGTGTAGGATACAGGACTGAAGTCTTGCTTTAGATTCTTTGCTAATGGTTATGGTCAAAATGACACCAGTATGGTCCTATAGTTATGCATAAAATAATAGAGATAATACAGATACTAGAATCTTAAGTATCTACCGATACAGATCCGACATACCAATGTTTTTTTTTCTTTCATTAAAAAGCTGAACATTATTTACTAACTTTGTAAAATATTAATAAATCGATATGTGGCTGAATTGTATGCCATATAACACAAGAATATATATTCTGTGGCAGATCACCACTACATAACACATTGACAACTACGATCACTATACACATGTATAGTATTGTTATAGCATAGTGTTGTTTATAGTATATAGTATAGTATATTGTAGATAGTATATAGTGTTGTTTATAGTATAGTATAGTATAGTATTGCATAGTATAGTATAGTGTAGTGTAGTATAGTATAGCATTGTGGTAGGAATTCAGAATGGGGAGTGAATGGGGAGTAAGCATTCCATTGTACTTGTTACATATGGCAAATAAAGAAATCTGAATCTGAATCTGAAACATCCCCCTTCAACACTGATCCCCCTCCCCCTACCACATGACCATCACCTTGCCCCTCTAACCCCTCATATATCCTTTTTTAAATGTAATCTACATCTTTATTATTTTTTTGTATTCATTTATTTCCTTCTCTTTTTCTCTCACTATGCTGTTGTGGCAACCGAATTTCCTCTTTGGTGATTAATAAAGTATTTACATACATTACGCACTACCATCACTGATTTAAAGTAATAATACAGCCTAAAACACTTTGACATCGTTATAAAAAACGGCTATTGGTGCACCCCAGGTCCTATTTGATCACTATTTGCAATTTCTCACTGGCTGTCGTGTGCTATTTTCCTACGTATACCCATAATGACTTTCAATACCTCCTCTCAACATCAGGAGGCATTTATAAACTGAATAAATGAATCAAATGTATTATAACAGGCTTTATTAATAATTGTGAAAGCTTTCTAAACATTTGGCAGTATGCTCTGATACAATATGCCAGACGGGCGATAAAAGCGGATGAGAGAGCTGGTGACTCGGCTGGGAGAGCGTCTGGCAACGCTAAAGTTAGCCGCGGCGACCTCAGCCGCGGCTAACTTTAGCGTTGCCAGTGGTGCATTCTAGAACACTCAACGGCAGTTTTTCGGTGCTGGACTTTGATCGTGTAACCCTCGCTTTCGGTCCCAAACGGAGAAAAATAATAATAATAATAACTTTCACAGTTATAGCCAATACTTGCATTTCAGAATCAGAATCAGAATCAGAAAGTTGTTTATTGCCATTTGCCGTTTCAAAAACACGCATTGGAATTTGCCACGGGTCCGGAGCAACACTTAAGGCAGTAACATGGACAGGGTAAAGTGCGAGACAAGACAGTGCAAGACAAGACAGTGCAAGACAAGGCAAAACAATAGGTACAGCAATGGTCTTAGTTTTCATCTCCAATGAATCGCTGCTCGACGTTCCTGGACCGCATGTCCAAACCTAAATGCATCGGCCATATCTGGGCTCCCCGCTGCCAGAACAGACCAAACCGGCAGGGGTAACAGTGACTACCAGGCCGCTTCCTCTTCTCACCAGGCCGTTTCCTTTTCTAACGAGGCCGTGCCTCGGCAGCTGTACGGAGACCACGTGGCCACGCTCCAGACCCGCAAACCCGAAGTGCTGCATTCTGGATTTATGAGGCTGCTGGCACGGAAAAAATGTGTGTCCTCTTACGAAAATACTGGTTTCTCGCCATAGGAACATTGCAAAAATGTTATATGCAGTGGTTCTGAGACAGAACCCCGGAGTTGTTGTCACATCTGAATGCAACCAATATCTGATATTTATGGTTGATGCTACAGCGATTTTATTAACCCCCATTGTAACTGCAGCAATGTCTCGTAGGAGCGTCTACAGAAATCGAGTTTAGCCGCGGCAAAGTGACATACTACACACGGTAAAATATGACCTGGGGTGCGTTGTACATCACCAATAGACTTTTTGTAACGATGTCAAAGTGTTTTAGGCTGTATTATTCCTTTAATATAATTAACATTAACCACTAAATGGTTTCGCCTGCGATACGCTCTGCGGATGCGCGTATTCATATGTACAGGTAAGGGACAGGTAAGGGTCCACTAACAAATGATGGTCAATGTGTTATGGTCCATGGTGGATTATTGATGAAAATGATGCAGTCGCCAACGTACGTGTCTGCACCCGCAGACGCCGGTTAGACAACGGGACTGTTATGAATGGTGAGAAATTAGGTGTGTATTATATGTCGTGGTAGTGACCCTATGGATGTGCCACACATTCAAAAATCCGTTTTGAATTGACAGTTAGGCCTAACTTTCCAAAAATATAAATACTATTGTATTGTCTCTCTTTTGGCTCAATAGCAGCATAAGAAGTTGGATGAGAAAAAAAAGTATCGGAGCTATGCATAAACTCCAGCCACCGATACCCGATACCACATATCAGGCCATTATTGGACAGATACCGAACCCCAGTATCAGATCGGTGCACCCCTACTGTATAACATCTTATGAACATGTATCAGTATATTCCAATACAGTATGACTATAGGTACAACAGTGAACAAATAAACCGATCAACCATTTTTGAAAAAGGGTTAGGGTTTTTATACCCGTCGAAGCTCATTTGATCCAGTATGACTAGTACAACTCGTGTGACCCAACATACACAACATGTGATGTTTTCAACACACGAATCGTGGAGAGCACTATTTATCCAAATGAATAACTACTAGTTATGCAAATGTATTCCCCCGCCTCCAGCTGTGCTTGTGTATCTTGGTGACGTCGGGGAACACCACGAGCCTCATTCTGCTCGGCTGCGCCCTCTTCTGGTCATGTCTCACCACTACAACCGGCCTAGTTGCTGTGAGCCGTACTTTCACTTACTAGCTTACTTGTTTTACTGTTACCTTTACTTTAATATTATTGTGGCGTGTCTGTTGTTGGTGGCTGGTTTAAGCAGCCTCACCTGGTCAGAGTCAGACTGATTAGACTCTGGGGCTGAGTGAGGCTGCACACCTGTGGGGCATTGGCCAATCAAGGCCCACAGGTTGAACCAGCAATCGCCACACACACTCAGGAGGAGCGTGGACATGTCAGCACTTACCTGCAAAACAACTACAACTTTACAATAAACTGGTTTATTGTAAAGTTGTAGTTGGTGGCTGCTTAAACCAGCCACCAACCACACACACTCCACAATTATTATGGTTACTCTTAAACTTGATACTGCTGTTACGAT
>OOFB01022530.1:8151-36576 GCA_900323305.1 Trachyrincus murrayi
ATCCTTTCATCATCTGCACAATTTTAGCATACATGTGTGCACACGGCAAACAAATGAGCTGCTTACTGATATCCTCATACACACACACACGCACACACACACACACACACACACACACACACACACCACACACACACCAATATACATGTGCACACTTTAACCGAAACAGTCAAACTCTGTTGGAGCAGGAAACTGGTATGACAGGAAATACAGCTCTGTGCTTCCTTTGACAAGCTCACAAGTACTAAGATTTATAGCTCTCTGCTGTAAACCCCTCTGGAACAGCCTCTGTCAATCAATTTACTGTTGAAAGCTAATTTATAGCATTGCCTACTTTTATGACCCACTAACTGTTATGTAACGTCGCTAACACAAAGCAGATGCAGCTTTGAGGGGACTTAATGGCTAATGCAAATTTACCACATGTCGCTGCTAATAAAATGTCATCCACGTTATATCTATAGGGACCAGAAATAGCAAAGTCATGGCAATTTAGCACATGTGGCTTCTGTCTGAATATCATCAAGAATAATATGCATTACCTCTACAAGAGATCTAAGAGATGAAGTTGCCATGACAATGATCAATGTGGATGATGAATGTTGACATGATCAACTGGTGTTGGGTTAAGCACTGTGATCCAAATAGCGACTGGCCGAAGTCTTTGTGTGCCACAAACTTATGCCATCAAACACAGGGTCCCCGTGGATTTAATTAATTAATCTAAAAATAAGGCCTTAATTGGTATTAAAATGTCTTAAATCAATCTTTCAAAACTCTTAAAAATGCTAAGAAATGGGAAGTAGGATTTTATTAATCGTTTCTTTAAAATCTGTAACAACATCTATTTTTTAAATAATTGACCGGAGGCCTCTGGCATTAACATCACGCAGATCAGGATAGCGGAACCAACAGCACTCATATTGTTTTTAACATTTGATGTAGATCATCTAACCTTTTCACTGGACCAAAAAAGTCATGTTTTATGTTAGAATAAACATTTGGGTGAAATTGTCCCTATAATTATAATATTTATAATAATTGATGTATTTTTCATCAATTTTGGTTATTGTAAAGTTGGTCGTCAATGTCATTCCGAGGGCAAAGAAAAAGTCTTAAATAGTCTTAAATCTAACTTGCCTTAAGCTGTAGGAACCCTGCCAACATCATGTTTGGCAATAACTGCCCCATGGCACCCCGGTCTATCAGCAGCTACAAGTTCACATCCAGTCAAACCAATTAGTGAACAAGCATTTCCAGTGTGTCCCCCCATTAACATGTCTGCTTCTCCTGTCCTCCAGCTACCTGAAGCGCTTCAAGGTGATGAAGATCAAGGTTCTGCGGTCGTGGTGCCGTCAGATCCTCAAAGGCCTTCACTTCCTGCACACGCGGACCCCGCCCATCATCCACCGGGACCTGAAGTGTGACAACATCTTCATCACCGGCCCGACCGGCTCCGTCAAGATCGGGGACCTGGGCCTGGCCACGCTCAAGAGGGCCTCCTTTGCCAAAAGCGTCATAGGTAGGAGGAGGATGATGATGATGATGATGATGAGGATGATCCAGGTTCACCTGGTTGCATGCATGCTCCCACACACAGCAGTGGGCTGAATTTAAAATACTGTTTATCTCGCTCTCTCTTTCTCCTCTATTTGTCTCTTTATGTCTCTTTGTGGCTCAACGACTCTCCCTCTGTCACTTTTACTTACACACATACACACACACACACACACACACACACACACGCGCACACACGTTGTTCCGGGGCTAGTAGTAGTATGTATGAGTATGGAATGCATAGGGCTCAGTTCATGAGGCCGGAGAGAGTGAATGACGTTTGTCTGATGAGGTCTATTCATGCATTATAGAGGTCTAGCGTATTAGAGTACACACATGAATGTGATGAAACTCAGCTGCTTCTAAAGCAACCCCTATGGTTTATGTTCCCCGCGGGCGCTCACGTCATAGTGAAATATTAAGCATACCACAGCTGCATGTCAATATGTGCACATATGCAAAACTGATGAAGTCATGAAATTGCAGTACAATAGAAGTCTAAGAAGCAATTTTGAGGCACATTTAGCAGCCATTTTGCAGTCAACATTGTCCCTCACTTAAAAAACTGTTTTAACTCAAACCAAAACAAATATGAAAGTTATTTAAATATACTTAGAGAGGGAGAGAGAGAGAGAGAGAGAGAGAGAGAGAGAGAGAGAGAGAGAGAGACAAAGAGAGAGAGAGAGAAAGAGAGAGAGAATAAGGTATGTCTATCAATCTTGGCGGAATGTAAAATCACCTTTTCCTGCCATTAGTAGAAGAACCAGTTGCTCCATATGATAACCATTAGGTACCTTACTTAGAAACAGGTGGGACCTGGGATCCCACCAGACTACTGGTTCTGCACATTCTATCACTGGTCCACAGGGAGCCCTACAGAGTTCACCATCATGGGGTTGCTGGAAACATAATGTATGAGCCTAAAGATGGCGTTAAATAAAGTTAGGTGTCACTGTTGTCAATGTGATTTGTGCAACATTTATTATAGCTGACATACACAAAGAGTTTATCGTTGTATGCTGGCCAGTGTTTTTATAATACAAATCTGAGACTCCACTTGGTGTGGTAATTTAGACAAGCAGGAATGAAGAAGGGAAATAGTTTAAATATAACGTAAATCGTATAATACCGGCAATGCATATTACATCTTTTTTATACATGTGATCTCCATGTAAGTTACTGAAATTCATGTCATGAAACCCAATGAAACCCCCAAAATGACTCCATCAACAAATAATCTAGCACATAACCTAACGCTTGCAATGGAAGATATTATATAGGATACAACTAAACATGTATTCTATAACTTACCAAACCATAACCGCTCTCCCCGTCTCTCCAGGCACCCCAGAGTTCATGGCTCCTGAGATGTACGAGGAGAAGTACGACGAGTCTGTGGACGTTTACGCCTTTGGCATGTGTATGTTGGAGATGGCTACCTCGGAATACCCCTACTCAGAGTGCCAGAACGCAGCCCAGATATACAGACGGGTCACGAGTGTAAGTCCTCTGTGTGTGTGACGCGCATGTCTGTGTGTGTGTGTGTGTGTGTGTGTGTGTGTGTGTGTTTATTTGCTGTTTTTTTCTGAATACCATAATACTATAAAGTTATTACATAGCCATTAGGTTATTTTGCATATTTTGTGGGGATAAAGTGTTTTCCTCTTGTCATTGTTATATCACCTCCATCTTTGTCTTCATTGGTTGTCTTTCTCTAGCTCCTCCCTTTACTGTAGTCATAACTCCGGCATGAAACGCTGCAGTCATGTGGCTCTCTCTTTTCATTGGTTAACCCTTTGTCTCGCTCTCTCCCTGTCTAGCTCTATCTTGCTCGCCCCCCCCTGTCTAGTTTGCTTTTCCATGTCTAGCTATATCTCGCCTGCCCCCTGTCAAGCTCGCTTTTCCCTGTCTAACTCGTAACTCCATCTTGCTCGCCCCCCCATTTAGCTCTCTCCCTGTCTAGCTCCATCTCCCTCGTCCCTGTCGAGCCCTCTCTCCCTGTCTATCTCTATCTCGCTCGTCCCCCCTGTCTAGCTCGTTTGTCCCTGTCTAACTCTATCTCGCTCGTCCCCCCTGTCTAGCTCGTTTGTCCCTGTCTAACTCTATCTCGCTCGTCCCTGTCTAGCTCGTTTGTCCCTGTCTAACTCTATCTCGCTCGTCCCCCCTGTCTAGCTCGTTTGTCCCTGTCTAACTCTATCTCGCTCGTCCCTGTCTAGCTCGTTTGTCCCTGTCTAACTCTATCTCGCTCGTCCCCCCTGTCTAGCTCGTTTGTCTCTGTCAATCTCTATCTCACTCACTCACTAAGAGTTTTAAAATAGTATTTAATCTAAATGTGATGTTCTCTGTTGGCGTCACTAGTCATTCATTATGGGAAATTCCTGCTTATTGGGTTAGTCAAGGTTTGGTAGCTTATCTGCACTGTTCATGGCAACACATCAAAGGCTTCTCTGTGTTATGAAATGATTCATGCTTAAAATGGGTCTATCTATGTCCATATATATCTATATAATATATCTATATAGCTGTTTCCACCCATTAGCTATCACAGCCGGTGTGCACTTATAGGATTACAACAACAACTGCACCTGACGCCACAGAGTTGAAGTAGCTCTCTGCAATGAGAGGACTTTTATTTTTATTTTCCACTTTGAGAATTCTACTAGGATGTTCAAATACACACATACACAAGTGCATATAAATAAGTAGACGAACTGGGGGAAATTCAGTGTATAGGTTGAGAAGTAGTATAAAGGACTGATGTAAGGCAGACCTGGTTCAGCTAACATGGTTACATAGAGTATAAGATGGAGAGAGAGCGAGAGAGAGAGAGAGACAGAGAGAGAGAGACCCAGACAGATGACAGATGCCTTCAGACAGTGTTTTACACTGAATGCTGCTGATGTCATCACCCCATGCACACGCATGCATGCACGTGCACACATGCGTGCACACACACACACACACACACACACACACACACACGCACACACAAACACACACACACACACACACACACAAACACACACACACACACACACACACACACACTGATGAGACAGCTGTCTCTACTCCACTGGGGACTGAGTCAGGGATAATAGGCTGGATGAGTTGACTAGAAATCAGTTTGTTCATCTCTTGGTCTCTCGTCCTCTGCCTCTCCCTTTAGGCTATAGAGATAATCCATGGCCATGTTTGGCTCTCTCACCACATTATGCAAGTCTTAATTATTCACATTTCACACAGTGGTGTCTCTTCCTCTCTTACTGCCTAATGACTTTGCACACACCCGTGTTCATTCTGCTTGTATTATGTTCATCACAAATGCATTCTTTATCAGTGTTCTCTTTCTCTGTTTTGTCTTTCTCTTACGTAGACACATTGAGGGATTTCAACTCAAGTGCAATACCTTAACAATTCACTTATTAAATCATATTTTTTTCATGAATTCAGTGATTTCATTCTGTCTGGAGTTTAGAGTAGTCTGTCTGTCTCTCTTTGTCTCTCGCTCTCAATCTGTCGCTCTCTGGCTCCGTGTGGAACATTACAGATTCAGAGCCAGTCAGTTAGGTCAGGAAGTCATGTCGTTGATTGATCCAGCAAAGCAGTCCAGGCATATTACAGTCTGTGTCCATATTACAAGTGCATCCTGATTAATGCAATCCCTTGGCTGTTGTTGCTAGCCATGTTAGCTTAGCACCCGGCACCATCTTGGTTCTAAACGCTAGCTGGGTGGTGGAAACAGAATGCCGAATTCAGTTCCCACCACCCAGCTAGTGTTTAGAAGCAAGATGGAACCAAGATGGCCGCTAGGTGAATAAGGCCCATTAGACTGGGAGTTGGGAGAGCCCTTGGGCACCACACTGTGGCTTTCCGCTCCTAGAGGTAGGTTCAAAGCAGATGCCACATTTCCCAATAAGATAAAGGCTAAAGGCTAGTGAATTAGCTGCCAGAATGCCAATAAAGAAATGACGACTGTAACCTATAATGGGTAAACGGAAACATTACATTTTCAAAGTACATTTTTTCATCAGACTGCTTCTGTTTCATCCTTTGTTTGTTATGGGTTGTATGATGTCTGAATCTCTCTCTCTCTCTCTCTCTCTCTCTCTCTCTCTCTCTCCCCCTCTCGCCCTATCTCTTGCTCTCTCTTTCTCCCTCTCTCTTTCTCTCCCTCCCTCTCTCTCCCTCTATCTTTAATCTCTCTATTAACTCCTGAGAGAGAGAGAGAGACACACAAACAAACAAACAGAGAGCTCTCTCTCTCTCTCTCTCTCTCTCTCTCTCTCTCTCTCTCTCTCTCCCCCTCTCTCTTTAATCTCTATATTAACTCCTGTCAGATTAAATACCATTATCTTATTGTCTGTCAGTGTTGATGTTGTCTGACCACTATTACACATGTACTACGTGTGTATGGGGGTGGTGGTGAGGGGATTATGTAACAGTAACACACGTGGAGCAGGTGTAGGAGGAGGGGAGACAGAGGGGAGACCACTGCAGTAGGAGCTGTTAAGTCCATCACTTCATATAAGCAATCTCCAAAAAAAACTCTCAGCCAACGGGCTAGTTCACTTGATGCTGTCCGCTCACTCACAACGTCAACTGTTGTTTTGTTTTTTTGTCTGTTGCTGTGGTTGTCAGTCAACAGTGTGATCAGTTTGGTCACTTAATTGAATAACCTTCCATTTCCATTAGTGAGTTTCTGGGTAAGTCAGCGTACTATTTACCTTGTTAAACATATCTGATAAAGCGTAGACACACGCAGCCTGCCGCACACGGCCGCCTGCTCGTCTGTCATTCTGTGTTTTCGTCTTCGTGGTTTTTCAGTCTGATTATAGATAATCCTATAGATCAGCTCAGGTCAGTCAGCAAGCCAGGTGTTCTCAGACTTTTCTGGTTAAGTTTTTAAGTAAAGGTTTTGCAATTGTTATGTAGATTATACGGTATCTGTTATTAGCGTTGAATTAAATCCATTCTGTAATCTGTTTATTCCAGATATTTAACGTCTGAATCAGTACTTTTGTATTCATAACAACATTGTTGATTGTATATTGATTGTGGATATGTTGGACATTTTTCCATTTGAAATGAATCAGTGGCACAAAATGAAGGCTAGAAAGAGCGTCTATGCTCGTTTTAATAAGCAAAGCTAATGAGCCAAGTTTGACGTTCCTTTTGGCAATTAAAAGATTTAAAAAAATAAACATTCTAAGAGTGTTTGTTACACTCTTGATTGCTTAAACTGCAAAATGGCGTGCGTGTCCGCCAGGGGAGGACTAAAATCATTATCGAGGCGCGCATCAACGTCAGAGCATGGTTCTTGTACCATATTTTATTTCATTAGGACTAAGCCCTTCCCTTAAGTGGCTTGTCGCTCTGTTGTTGCCTTCCCTGTCTGTTTCTTTTTTTCTTTTTCTTTCGTAGCTGTTTCAGTTTGCTGCTCTTCTCATAAACAGCTGTCTATATGACCAAGGATCAAAAAAGTCAACAAAAGCGTTCCTTCTCTAAATTAACTAAACAGGAACCTATGTATTGTTTGTTGATAAAACAAGCAATAGGATGAACTTTCCCCTAATATAGTAATCTTATCTGTGTGTGTGTGTGTGTGTGTGTGTGTGTGTGCGTACGTGTTTGCGTGCGTGTGTGTGTGCAGGGAGTGAAGCCTGGTAGTTTTGACAAGGTAGCCATTCCTGAGGTGAAGGAGATTATCGAAGGCTGCATCAGACAGAACAAGGACGAGAGGTGAGACACACAAGACCCCCCCCCACACACACACACACACACACATACACACAGATTCCGGGAGCTTATTCCTGAATCCTGTATAGTCGATGAGTCACAAACTATGATGTGCCTTGTTCCAGTAAGCTTAACATCTCTGCATTGTTTCCTGTGCCAGTGTTTGTGGTCAACCTCGTATTCAATACAAAAATGTTAAAGAGGCTTATAAATGAGTGTTAATGACAGCAACAGTCAAGGTATATTAAACACTTCATACATGTGAATACGCAGGCCACCAACACAACAGGGGATTCATTCAAGGATACTTATTATGTTCAAAGCAATGAGCTGTGATCGCCGTCAAGTCTCCGAACCATGTAACCACATCAGGCCCATCTTTACACTGTTGCTTTAACAGTCACTCAGTCAGATTCATGGTTAATGTGTGGGTGTGTGCGTGCCTGTGTGTGGTATTATGTTTGTGTGTCTGTCAGCACATACAGGGCAGGGCACTGTAATGTGGTCTCAGCATGTGATGTGTGCCCCTATCTGAAAAGCTAAATGAAAAACCTCTTCTTCCCCATTAGCCACTTGGATCAAAGCCAATTCTCCAAGACCTGCTGATCAGTAAATCATATTAGCCTCCATTGACTTATAGATTGACCTCTCTCTTTCTCTCTCTCTCTCTCTCTCTCTCTGTCCCTCTACCTGATGTCTTTTGTTGTCAGGTAGGGCTTAACTGTGCACTTTTCCAGCAGCAGGCAAGGGATCAAATGTGTTAAATGACGCCTTTCTCTCTCCCTCCCTCTCTCTCTCTCTCTCTCTCTCCGTCTGCAGGTATGCCATAAAGATCCTTTTGAACCACGCCTTTTTCCAGGAGGAGACAGGGGTCCGGGTGGAGCTTGCGGAGGAAGACGATGGGGAGATGATCGCTATTAAACTCTGGCTCAGGATAGAGGACGTGAAGAAGCTCAAAGGCAAGGAGCACATCCTTTACCTTTCATCCGATCGTTTAAAAGCAATCCAGTGCATGTATCTATGTTGTGGTTTAGATTTTATTTTTGTAAAGATTTGCAAGAAAGTGCTGTCATTTGTTGGCTGGTTGTTAGAGGGCCGTCAGCCGTGAATGATTTTGATGAGGACAAAGGAATTCCTTATACAGGTGCGAGGTCACACGAGAAGTTTCCCATGGGAACAGGTTACTTGAGTGTGTGTTTACAATGGGCTGCACTTGTTTATAATGCGGTTTTTATGTGGTTTTGTGTGTATGTGAAAATGCGAGAAGTGTTCACTGGCATCATTTTCTCTTATCTGTTTTTAGTTTTAAAAAATGTGTCCGGCGAAATGCATTTGTGGTAATAAACCGTTACGTTGTTAATTGTTTTCAGGCAAATACAAGGACAACGAAGCCATCGAGTTCTCCTTTGATCTGAACAAAGACGTCCCTGAAGATGTGGCTCAGGAAATGGTATGTTCTGAAAGAGGGGTGGTGGAGGTGGCGTGATGTCGTTGTTGATGATAGTGGTGGTTGTGGAGGTGGTGTTGGTAGTGGTAGTGGTAGAAAAGAGCCGACTAGAGGGAACTAGAAGAAGTGGATGTGGACGTTCACTTGTTGTTTTTCGTCCGGACTCCACCGTTAGGAGGAACGCAGAGGAACGCAGAGGAACTGGTCAGGCTTCAGCGGTGCGGTCACACTCTATAATAATAACCACGGCACTGGAGCACCAACTCTGTCAACTCCTGAGATGACATAAATCAGACTGTCACGAGATGTTGCCACTGCTGTTATTGCATTACGGGAATGCCTCTAAACACCTCAAGAGACGAATTGGCTTAAAGGGATAATTCTCAGTGGGCACGCAAACTAATCGTCATAAATAATGGCAAACATCCAGAACAAATGACCAGAACCCAAATGTGCATTCTCAGTGTCACATTTGGAAGCACTTAATGCTCAACTATCTGCTTCAGCACTAATCCCCAGTAACCAGAGTATGGTGTGCGTAGATGTATGAGGTGACGGTGAGGGAGGAAACTGGGAGGCATAGAGGGGCAACAACACGAAGGGCAAGCCTTGAAGGGTTGGGATGCATGTACGGGCATGGAGAGGACAGGGTGGAGGATTAGAAGCTGTGTACAGAAGATGTGGTAATACACAACTACTGACTAAAGGATGGACGGGAAAATGTCACAATGGAGAACGATATTTACTAGGCTGTGTGCCCTGCACCAGGTTGAGTCTGGCTATGTTGCCGAGGGTGACCATAAGACCATGGCCAAGGCCATCAAGGACCGCGTGTCTCTGATCCGGAGGAAGCGTGAGCAGAGGCAGCTGGTACGAGAGGAGCAGGAGAAGAGACGGCTGGAGCTCCAGCAGCAGCAGGAAGCACTGAATCCCACGCACAAACAGGTCAGTGTTGAGGATGCGGAGGAAATCTTCTGCTTTTTTTGTGGCTACATTCGTAGTTTGTCAGATTGGTAAGGAACGGACAGAGTCGTGTTTTTTTAGGATAGCCACAGACCATCAATTACTGTTATCTTTTACTTCAGTTAAGAAAGGTTTTTACACAACATTGTGAAGTGCGGATGGAGGGATCATCGGTGGAGTGTGTATTGATGCAGACTGTGTTTGTGAAATCTGATGTTCAGCTGGAGACGGAGGAGAGTGAAACCGATCAACATCAACGTCTTCTGTATCAACAGAGCAGCCTCTCACTTATATGTAAGACAAATGTTTCGTCTTCCACATGTTTACACATGGTCTCATGCGGGTATCTCACCCCATGATGTTCTGGACACCGCTCTGTTTCGAGAGCCTTTACTACTGTGAAATAATATATTTTTGTTTTTATATCTCAACAAACATACTCCTTTTTCCTTTACCGCTCACTTCTTTCTCTTCTCTTCGCTCTATTTCCAACCGCCATCTCAGCGGAAGCGGCTGTGGACAGCGGCCAGGGCTCCACCGTGTTCTCCTCCGAGAACCCCCACCTGGCTCAGCTGAACATGTCCTACAGCAGCCCCCCCTCCACCCAGCACCCCCTCCAGCCCCAACCCCAGACCCCTTACCCCTCCACCCCCTCAACCGCACAGCAGCAGCACCCAGGCTACCCCCAGCCACTGCAGCAAATGGTGAGTGATGACGTCATCAAAACGAGACGAGAGTTTCCGTGGTGACCTTCTTATGTTGAACGAAATGTTTTTATTTTTATATGCCAACATGTGATGAAGGGGCCACTATATCGTTCGTTGACAATGGCTCTTTTCACGCATGATACATGACGGTTTTAGCGACGTGAACCGCTTGGATGTTAGGTTAGCGCTGCAGTGGGCTTGAGTTGGTGGGGTGGTGGGCATGGTTGCTGCATGCCGGTGATTGTGTGTTGGAGGCCAGAAGAAGAGGAATGCCTGAAGGTATTTACCTTTCTCCAAACAGACATGTTAATTATCGCAAAATCCTTCTACTATTCTCCTCAGCAGTTAGGTAGTTAGGAAGTCACTTATCATAATAGGTTTAATCAAATGCCCCTCAATAAGCTGCTGCTAGGTCATTTATCAAAGCCAGCAAATCCGACACGCTTGCACTCAACCCATCACTTTATAAGCCATTTGGGAAGTTTTATAATTACAAAGGTTAGATAGCTTGCTAGCCAGTCCAGTGTTGAAACTGGCTAACTATCCTTTCAGTCATCCATGCACCGCCTTACAAGACAGACTAGCTAGGTCGCTAGTCAGCCGTTTCCATGGTCATATTTCACTTCATGTGTCTGTTAGTCATTCTCTCCTCAGCATCCCAGATGTCGTGCTCCTAACCTTTCTTCCATCTCTCCATATTGTCCCGTTCCTGTCGACTTCTGATACCCCTCCATCTTGTTTTATTCCAAATAAGCATCGTTGACCTCTCTCCCTCCTCGATTTTTTATGTTTTTTATTTATTTATTTATTTGCTTCTAATGTGTACTTTTTCCACACACTCCCCATTGGTGGACTCCATATTTGGTTTTTGTATGGTTCTTTTTTATCGTAATTTGTTAAATTGTGCTGTATTTGTATGTTTCATTATTTATTTATTTTAGTGTTGAAGAATGTCTTTTTTTTTTTTTGCATTGATAGTAGGATGTTTTTCAAACTACAATAATTATCTCCATTCATTTTATTTTGCTATTTTATTCTTTTATTTTATTCTTAATATTGTCAGATGATTGTTCCACTTATATTTAAATAATGTGAACAGTAAACCTAATCAGGGTGTGTGCTTTTGCTGGTTCTATGCACAATTTATGCATTAAATGTATTCAATATTTAGTGGAGAGATATCTAATATCCTGTATGAATTTGAATGAAGTTAATGAGATAAAATGTCTGGGGATAATTTTGATAGCGATGTAGTCTATTGTGTTGTTTGTGTTTATTTATTGTTGTTTTTCGACGTTGTCACCCCAATATCCTCACAATGTTGATTGGCTTCATTGACACGCAAAGTACCCAATAATCATACTCAATGATCAATACTCAGTGTTAGGATTTTAATTGATAGATGTAACCTTAACGCTGCAACAATGAGCTTCTCAAATAACAATACATAACAAAATACATTTTCTGCTCACAAGTTGACTCGTATATTTGCTATATATTCATGACAAAGTCTTTGATATTGATATTGAACATTGAACATTATATATCAGATTTAATTGAACCCTTTCAGTCGGTGCTGTGGTTAGTCGATATATGTGAGTAGTTTTTTGTTCACATTTTGTGCTATTTGTTCTTTGTTCTTCTGTCGATTGTCGATTGTCCCTTAGTTGACATTATTTCATCGTTTTGTATTTAGTGCGTGTCTGTTTTTCACCCCTCCCTCTCCCCCCCCGCCTGCAGCCCGCCTCCCACCGCCGCCGATGCCGTAGCATGTCGGTTTGCGTCCCCTCCTCCTCCTCCTACTCCTCCCACGGCTCATTCCCCCATGTTCCTTTGCACCTGGCTGCTCCCCCAAAGCCACCGTCCACTCCTCCTCCAGACCTCTCCTACGCAACCCCCGCCCGCTTCTCCCTCCCCAGCGAGAGGGACACGTTTGCGGGTCGCCTCTCCACGGCTCTGGAGACGGTGCTGCCCCTCCACTCCGCCCTCGCTCCGCCCAGGGCCCGGCAGCGGAGAGCCAGCCTCCCCGCCCTCTTCTCCACCCCCGTAGGTCACGGTCCGACCCCCAGGGGGGCCACGGCAGTGGCGGGAACCGGGGATGGGTAGAGTTTAACAGAGAGAGAGAAAAGAGAGAAAGGAGCCAACACAGGTGTCTGAAGAGCTGCGTATGTGAGGGTTAGGACGTGTAGTAGGAGCTTCTTTATGTTCTTTATGATTATATTTTGCACTCGGCTTCAATTACCAGTTGGCTGAAATGTACTGCATTAGGATATCTGATCTATGGCCAGATTTTTGTCTGCCTAAATTCTAATGCTGGGTTTTAATGCCAGCTAGAGATGCCAGCTAAGTGGCAACATGACATCATTCATTAATAAGCCATGTTGCTTTGTAATGAAACTTCTGAATAGTTTCTAAATTAATAAAATAAACCACAAGAACAATAGAATAATTAATGGAACATCCCACAAAGAGATACAGAGCTAAAACAAGCATGTATGTTTTATGTGAATGGTAACAATGTTTAATGGCAGAAAACCATTCATTTAGCACAGACTCTGTGACTCACTCCTGTTTATATTTGGCACTGATTCATCAGGGTAGTTATTAAATGCCTACGCACTAAATAAATAGCCTCTATTTAATTATACAGTAACCCTCTTGTATATTCTACATTCAGGTGCATTGTGGTTGTTTCACTGCAATATGGAGTCTAACCAAATTAAATTGAACCCCATCAAATATTGAGCTTTCTATGTATATGAGATGATAATTTTGGATTATAGGCCTATTCTTTTTCTGTATATACATTCAAGCAAAGCAATATTGTCAACTCGAAGGGTAGGGTGTTTGTAGGAACTTGATTAACTCCTACATCCTGTTCGCTTAGTTCATGTTCAGACACTTGTGTGAGTCTCAGTATCTAAACCTAGACCATCCCCGGTTCTCATTAAATACAGACTCATGGATCAGACCCGTAGCTTGGCTCTTTGGTTGTAGCTTCTATTTCTCATGAGGACAACAAAAACATGTTATAGTATCATTGTATGATATATTATATGTTATTCTGTCAAATTAATGAATCCATACATTCTCTGAGTGTCTCATATCCCATCTTAGGGAATGACATTATGAATTGACCATTCATAATGGTCTATTCATAAGGTTTTTGTTGTCGTCAAGCGCCAGGCGTTGGGTACCTGGGCATCTCTGTATTTAATATCCTGGTCTCCGTCTCCCTGCGTGCTGTCACTGTCTCATCCAATGACTTCCTGTCTGTCTGCCAGTCTTGTCTGTTGTTCTGTCAGTATGTGCTTTGATCCGTCTTGTCTGTTTTACTGTACTCGACGTATGTGTGTCTTTTCATCATTCACCTCACCCAGTTTTGACTTCTTTCTACAGCTCTGATCTTCTCAACACTTGTATTTGTATAGTAGGAGAAACGTGTATTTTTCTTCTGATGTGTTGAAATGACAATCTCTTGCTCTCTCGCTGTTTTCTCTCATTTTCCGACGTCTGTGGCTTTGTCTCTCCTTCACTCTCTCCTTTAAATCCCATGTATCTTGTCACAGCAGCCCTCAATGCAACACCACTACTGCGGAGGAGGAGCAAGTGCAGGAGGTGGCGGAGGAGGAGGAGGAGGAGGTGGCCCCTCCCTCCCCGACCCCCCCACCTATTTCTTCCCCTCCATCCCCGAGCGCCCCATTTCCTTCTCCCCTCCTCCCACCGGCCCCCCGAAGGCCTACAACACCCAGCGGCGCAAAAGCACGTCCATCCTGGAGGCCCACACCCGACACTTCCAGCCCGCCTACCCCCGCTATGGCAGCAGCCTGCACCCCTTCTCCGGGATGGAGCCCGTGGACCCCCCTCCTATCTACATGGTCAACCCCGGTTTCGCGGCCACCGCCCAAAGGCTGGGTGTGGGCGAGCCCCTGCATCACCCGGGCCAGTCGGACCCCAGCATGTATGGCTATAAAGACATCAGGGCGGAGCAAGAGGAGGTGGTGAGGAGACTGAGCCTGAATCAAGCTGCTCTCCTGGACCACTATGAAGCCATGGCGTACGGGGGGTACCACATGGCTGCCAACCAACTCAGCCACTTGAATTTCCACCAGCAGATGCAAGCGGCGGCGGCGGCGGCTAGCTTGGGCTATGATCCCGTAGCCCCTCCGCCCGCAGCCTTTTTACACCCCCACATGATGCAGAGACTGGGCGCCCACAGCCCTATTCCCCAGCCTCTACCCCCCATCAACGCCTCCGCCGCTGCCTTTGCTCCTTCCTTGTCAGAAGGGTGCTATCAGTCTCAGCATCCCTCTTCCGCACCCTTCCCCCTCTCTGCTCCACCAGTGATGAGCGATGCCCCGCCTCCCCCTGGAAGTGTGTTTGAGTACCACCTCGCCGCAGCCGCCGCTGCAGCTGCCGCCGGCGATCCAAGCCTACTGGCGTCCAGACTTTACAGGGCTCGCAGGAGCTCCATGGACCTTCAGCTAGAGGAGAGCACGGGGTCAGGGTCAGGCAGCTCCGGGTCCTACAGCCGCCTCCAGCCTGTAACGGAGGAGCTGTACTCGTACATCAGCCCTGAGCTCCCCTTACCCCCGGGGAGTCTCCTTCTGCACCACGGAGGCGGAGGAACCGCTCGGGACAAGAGCCCGGAACCTTCTAGCGACTCCGTGGCCTCCTCCGACGCGGGGGAGTTCCAGTCTCCCCCGCCCCCGCCTCTCCCCCCTGCAACCGACTCCTCCTCCGCCGCTCAGTCCATCCCTCACCCGTCCTCCGCGGGGCCCTACAATCAGCACCCGGCAGGCAGGGTGCTGCCGGCAGAGCTCCAGGGTCACCCGCCCTCCAAGCAGAGCTTTCTCCTCCTCACGCCATCCTCCGATCTCCCTCCGGGGGGATCGTCGTCCACGCAGCTGGGGTCTCTCATCCAGAGTGCCTGGGCCCGCCACGGAGGCGTGCTGCCGGCCCAACCCGATATGACGTACCATGAGTCGTTGCTGGCCATGCAGGCTGCTAACCCCACTCTGGTACTAAGCCCTGTGGCCCCTGTTATACACCCGAGTCAATTACTAGCTTCCATTCAGTTACTTTTTAGCCTGGAGCCGTATTTTAATTTAATGCTTACATTTATCCAATGCTTGGAAAAATTGTTACAATCGTTACATATTACAATTACAAATGATTGTAATTGTAGACCATCTCCATCTTCTGAAAGTAACAGAATGGCAAATAGTCATTTGACTCGAGGGTTCCTCATTCCGGTGCTATTGTTGTACACCTCCATTGTAGTCCCAGCTAGCCTTATTTTGTCTTTTTTTTCATCCAGTCAACGTTCTGTGTTTTTATTTTTTATTTTAACTCCTTCAAAGTGTTTATACTCCAGCGTGTGCCTCATCTGCTTTCCAAATGTTTCGGGGGCGATTACTGACCTACTTAAATGTCTGGCAGCTGAATCCCATAGCGATGAAGAAGTGAAATTTAAATGAAACCAAAATGGCTGCTTTCAACAGCATCCTAGTGACACAACCTAGACAAGAGCCAATGGTCTAGCATTAATCTCTCACAAAATACAAATGTGTCAGCAATCAATAACTCCGTGAACATGAAGTAATACACTGAACATAACAGTTACCATGGCATATGATAAGGTAGATGTTGTGACACACTCTGGTGTAAAAGCTTTTGAAGCAAATGGTCCATACCCCCTTCCGTTTGTCTTTTTGTTTCCTAATGTATTTTGTTTACTTGGCGTTACCAGTAAGTAGAATTTTGTGTGTATGTTCATATATGACAGTATATGACAAATGTGTGTTTGTGCAGGTATATACCACATATACCTGCAGTGCTGCTTGTGCAAATCCAAAGTCTATTTAGCCATTTAGTTCTCACTCTAGAAGGTAAAATATATATATATTATATATGCCTATTTTATCTCCAAAATCTTCTTATTCGTCTTCTTATTTGTTAAACTTTAAGTTAACTTAGCCTCATATAGTCATGTTAATCATCATGAGTATGATTTAGTTAAGTGACTTTGTTGATTTTGTACAGACAAACGCACAGAAACATACAACAAAAACTAAGGGGGTTGGACTAGCATTGTCACAATGCAGATTATGTCTGTTTTTTTATTTTGTTGCTTAAAACCATGGCTGTGAGCCACTCTATTCCAGCGAATGTACGTTGACATCAAGCGTTTTGAACACAAGGTTCAAAGGTCACAGATGACATTTATCAAACCCTTAGAAAGCTGAAATCAACGGCATCCTGCGATACTGCTTTTTTCTTTTGTTCCTCTTAACCCCAAAATGCTTTGTCTTTGCTTTCTATTCATTACTTTATTTCGAATTCCCAGACCCTGTTTTCTATACTGTGTTTTTTGTACTTCGCCCCTCATGTCTTCTTTTCTTCAAGATGTTCACTCATTCTGTTAGCTTTGACTCTAAGTGCAGGTAGGTCTCTAGACTTGAGCAAGCTCCCGCTACTGCAGTGTTTAAGTAGGGCGAGCTTGAACACAAGTGTATCCTCACACATGGCCTTCTAAGGGTTCATCCACTGTTGCCATGCAACACCTGTTGGCGCGATTAGCACCGTGAGCTCTGGTAGCCCAATTACCATTGGCCGGTGTCACCATGCACAGCAGAGAATGCTGCTGGAGAATAAGTAGAGAATCCGACGTTATACCCGGACATATTACATCCCGGCCCCTTCCTCAGTGGTAGTAGTACTGCTGCTAGTTAGCATGACTGTTTTAGTGGCTTGTAGTGCACACACACATTCTCAGGGGATGTTACACAGCTATGAGACTATAGAATAAAAGACTGAAATACTTATGAAAGGTTTATGTGTCGATGGGATCTACGTCTTAATTTTGCCCCCGTAAACACCGCAAGCAGCTTCTGCTTGTTTAGCCTCCTCTATCATAACTTGCACTTGTATCCGATCGAGGACCTTAGCTGCATGGAAACGTATCGACTCACAAATGGACTAACCTCGTTGTGCTCGTACTGCTGGTTTTTATATTAACGCATTGCATGTCCCGGCGGACAGCTGATTTCCAATCGCCGTGTTTGTGTTTGTGAAAAAGTGGAGGCAAAAAATGTACACTGAAAGTCTTGAATTCAAGTTTTAATGTCTTTCCATATTTTGCTCTTATCTTCATTTATTGTCTTATTGTCTGAACGCCACAGTTATGTTCTTATTGGTTTTTGTTTTTCCCTCCACTTCCACCACATTTTCCCTCATCTCTGTAGCAGGTACATACCCCCACCCCTCAGGCCTCCACTGGACCCCCCTTGGCTGCAGCCCCCTCCCAGCCCACACCCCCTGGAAACCTGCAACAGGTAAACGCTGCCTTATATATATACAGCCCACAAATGGTAGATGATATAAATCACACTCACGTTGACCTCCATTGTTGTGTTTGTTATAGACTAGCCTGCTATACCGTCTCATAATAACCATAATCATATCAGCAGGCAGCCATGTAGTTTCTGCCAAGACTTTCTACTGGCAGCATTTTAACGCATACTTGAATACTAAAATGTTTGGAGATATATCGTTTTCTGTTATTAGAACATTGTTCCGTAATTCACTGGCCAAGTAATTTCACAAACAAGTTAATACATGTGTACTACAAATTGTTACACTTATTTCACTTTTAGCATTACAGTTATGGATTTTTCAAGAAAACGTAATTGCTGCAATAGCAATACTCTCTAACAATACATACTCTGTCTCAACGTCTCTGTTGTCCCCTGAAAGTCCCCACATCACAAACTCACACTAATTCACTCCCCCGCCACACCAGTATGAATCTAAATCTCCTACTCTGAACTGTGTTTTTCTTTATAGTATGGAGGTTTCTACATCACAATGCCTCCCACTCAGGTAGAAACACAGACCTATTATTTTTTCTTGATTTGACACATCTTTCTTGACCTTGTTATTTGTTATTTTGTTACTTGTTATTTAGAAAAATTCTAATTCTGTATCTCTCTTTATCTCTCTAATGCCTTAACTCAGTTTTTATCTACTGATACGATTAGAAATAGATTCATCTTGTAAGTGGTTGCCATTGCTGAAAGGGGTTAGAGGTTAGCACACACACACACCACACCGTCTCCCTGTGCACCCCGTCTCTTGTTATGAAGTAATTGCGTTGTTAAGCTGATTTGGTTGAGCATGAAATGTTAATGGTGGATGAAACGTTTAAGGTCACAATTCAATGGAATGTCGTTTATTTTAGTGTTAATAAGTCAAATCAGACATTGTGACGCTATCCCCGAGTATTTGACAACTATTTACATTTATTATATAATACATTTATTGTATATTTATTCATATTATACAGGTGATGGTTTGTTTGTATTGAATTTTACTTGATATTGTAAAACCAGCATCAACTAAAATCACTTATACCATGGTCTGGGTGAATACTCTTTCCTGATTGGCCAGCAGGTGTGCGTTAAAACCGTGTATTGCAAACGTATTTCGGCTCAAGTTTAATCACCGTTGTAAACATTACTGCGAGACAATTTTGACCTAAAATCAAGCTTGATTTTAACACTTTGTAACAAGTTACGGCGATGGAGCCATAACCTTCATTTGCCTCACCCCGTTGTAATTTATACTGTGACTAACCGGCTTGGTTGTAAAAGGGACATAAATTATTCCTTGTCATGACAACGCTAAGCTCTTACTTCATAACCTTTCGACTTTGAGTGCAAAACTTTCACCAAAAATATGCAAATGTTTTTATTTTCTATTGTTGGCAAATCACCACGGTATAAGCAGGGTAATCAACGAGTAGGTGTGCGTTAAACAATTTTAAGGCACTTTGCGGAGGCCTAAGTGTCAACATCCACCCTCCGCTTCACGGCCTCAACCGTTTAATGCACACCTACTCGTTGATTATCCCTTACTTCAACGAATATTTGTTTATTCTCTCCTGCATCTTCCCCTTTTACCCCAAGCTCCTCTCGACTCTTTTTTTCTTTCTTTCTTTCTCCTTCCCCTCGGCCCTGTGTTCATATTTGTGTTGTTTTTGACGCTTTCCTCCATGTCTCTCTTCTCCTCGTCTTCTCTAAGGTTGCTCCACCAAGTCAGCCCAGCAGCACGGCGTCAATCCAGAGCCCCTCCCACTCACCTGCACAGGTGACAGAGACACACTGGACGGCACTAACCAAACCACCACCACCACCACAACAACAAAATAACACTAAATGACATCCTCAAGCGTAACGGCACACAGAGATAAGAACTCAGGCGTGTCATATGCGTGTCATATACTTCATTAACATTTGTACACAGAGGTGTACACACACAACAACAGACGAGGGCACAGTCTGTCCTGACCTCGCGTATCAAGGCTGATCTAATAACGGGACAAACTGGATAAAAACATCCAACACTTATTGGCTACAGACAGCCACAATTGTAAGTACACACCAACTTGGTTGCAGAGTACAAGAAACATTTATGTGTTATTTTCAGTGTCTTTTATGTTTTGTTTTGCATGCCATGTCTTTTTAACAAATTCTTCCTAATTTGAGTCTTTGTTCTTTTTTTTGTCTTTTACTGGCAACCCCGTCGGCATGCTGTATACATTTATTACGGGGTTTGGTTTTGTATGTGTGTATTCATACTGTACCTATGTGGTGAATGTATTTTGTAATGTATTGTGTGAATCATGTTGGTTCTTTGTGTGTAGTTCTGTGAGCTCAGCCCATCTCCTAGTATAGAGCACCTCTATATTCTCTACCAGCTAGCTCTGTGCAAGGTGTGTGTGTGTGTGTGTGTGTGTGTGTGTGTGTGTGTGTGTGTGTGTGTGTGCGCACGTGTGTGTGTGTGCGCGTGTGCATGTGTGGGTGCGGCTCAGCAAAATCCCAAATCAATTAGGTGTCTCCTCAATGTCAAAAGACCTTGTAAAAACCTCTAATGGGAAACAAGATTGGCGATATAGCATTGAACGAAAATAACAAACAAGAAGGTCCTACAATATCATTTTTATTTTGGAGAGTTACTCAATAGCAACCACTCCATACTAATTACGGTAACGTTTCGGTGGAAAATGCATTGTCACGTGTCGTGTTTTGTGTTGATGGCACCGGTTTAGACCTCAACTGTAGATTTACTGTAGACTGTAAACGTAACTGTAAATGTATTGGCTTGGTGGTTGCATGGGAGTTGCCTGTCTCCACGTGTTAAATGTCATTTTGTCCCGTCCCGATTTGTCTTGCTGTTTGAAGTTATCCCCTACAGTCAGTATTGGGTCGGTAAGCGGTGGCTGTTCGTTCATATTGGAGCTAGGGTTCAGTGGAGTGGTTAAGGTCAACGCATTGAAAAAAAACACAGTTCGCTATTAAAGCTTTTTTCCTACTTTTGCTGTCCCAATACTGGCTCTTGACTGTAGCTTGGTCACTTATATCTCCTCAACCTAGCTTTTTGTCCTTTTCTTTAACCTTTCCAGTCCCCTCACATCCTCCTTTTCTTTCCTGTTTGATTTAACCTAAATAAAATCTCTCCACCCTGCTTACTCTTCCGTTCTGTCCTCTCTTCAAGTACCTATATTGTTTTCCTCCTACCCCTCTTTTACCCTATTCTCAGCCTAATGTGACTCCGTCCTCCTCCTCTGCCGTTGCCATGGCGTCTCTTCCTGCTCCGTTGCCCTCCCTTCCTGTTGCCATGCCCACAGGGGGGGCCGCTTCCCCTCCCACCACTCTTCCACTTCCTGTTGTGGTTGGGCCAGCCCTAGCTTCCCATCCTCCTCCTCCTCCTGTGTCCGCCCCCCCTGGGCCATTGGCCACTGTGGTGCCCTTCATCAGTGTTGCCACCGCCCCTCCTGACCCTCCCACGGAAGCCCCTCCCCAGGTACAGGTGACGGACAGCCCACGCCACCAATACTACTGCCTCTGATTCGCATCCATGCCGATCATCATAGCGTTAGGGGAATGGCGGTAGAAGTTGTCGGTTCGACGTGCGGCTCTGTAGTGTCGTGACTTCAAGGAGTTTGGGTTGCTTCATCGTAGCTGCGCTGCAGAGCGGATGTTTAAATAGAAACACTGAATGGTGGATGAGAGTCGTGACCACTCACTTTGATGTGGTGTGAAAGTATTTTCATTTGTCCTGAAAGTGCCACAGATAACACTTCATAGTCTCTCTTCCTTTCCTCTTCTTATTTTCAACATTTCTCTGATGATGATGATGATGATGATGATTATAGTGATGGGGATGATGATCGCTCAAGTGATGATCATGATGATTGTGGTGTGTGTGCGTGCGTGCGTGTGTGTGTGTGTGTGTGTGTGTGTGTGTTTCAGCCTGCCTCTCAGCCTCCTGAGCAGTCCCAATTCCAACTTCAACCACCTCAAGTGCAGCAATTATCTTTAGAGAGGTAACATTATCCACCTATGCTTTCAATTGGCTTCTTTGAATGTTTTCTTCCTTTAATCTCTCCCTCTCCCTCCCTGCCTCCCTCTCCCTCTCTCTCCCCTCCTCCCTCCCTCCCTCCCTCTCTCCCTCCCTCCCTCTCTCTCTCTCTCTCTCTGACTCTCTCTTTCTGTCTCTGTGTCTCTCTCCCTCAGTGGCTACTCGGAGACGTCGGGTCAGAGCGATGGGAACGAGGGCGGTGGCGGTGGTGGGGGCGGGCGCCACGAGGGGCGCTCGCTGAAGCGGCACCAGCGGCGGTCAGTGCGAAGCCGCTCGCGCCACGAGAAGATGGGCAAGGCCAAGCTCAACGTCCTCAATGTGAGAACCAACGTACCCCGTCTCAGAAGCTAATCTAAAATCCACCTCGGGCTGTGGAACTGGCTGACCGCAGCTGTCACTATAGTTCAAAGTCATTTGAAATTGCTAATGGATAAAATCAGTCCACCCACACGGCTCCAAGTCAAGACAGGGATGTATTATGTATATTTTTTTTAATCAATTTGATCCGTGGAGGAAAAAGGCAAAGAAATCAGAATAAAGGAGATGTCTGAATGACGAAGTTACCTCATGGAGGTTAGACTTTTTAAAGGATAGAAACACGAGAGAGATAACGAGACCCACAATGGATCAAGACACAGCATACACCCATCTTACATGAGCCCCAGAAGCACATGGATTTCTAATTATGTTTAACGTGACTCGATGATTCTGACAGGGTTACTGCCTTATCCTGCATATGTGTGTGTGTGTGTAAATTGGCTTTTGCTTGTGTCTCCGTGTGTGTATAGATCTCTAACCTGGGAGACAGGGTGGCAGAGTGCCAGCTGGAGACACACAACAGGAAGATGGTGACCTTCAAGTTTGACCTCGACGGGGACAACCCTGAGGAGATAGCAAAGATCATGGTACGGACACGACCTTTTTGGTCCTGCCACCTGTACTTAATGTCCTGCCTCCATATGAAAACGCTAATGGGCATACACACATGTATACCATCAACATAAACTGTGTAGCTCACTGTTGCCTGTGTGTGTGTGTGTGTGTGTGTGTGTGTGTGTGTGTGTGTGTGTGTGTGTGTCCATGCAGGTCCAGAGTGAATTCATCCTGGAGAGTGAGAGGGAGTCATTCATTGAGCAGGTTAGAGATGTGATAGAGAACGCAGACGAGAGAGGCCTGGAGCGAGACACCAGTAACCAGGTGAATATCTTTCTTTCTTTCTTGCACTATTTATGTATGATGTCATTCTTATCATTCTTTGCTATTATGTTTCCTTTCATTCATTATATTTGTAAAATCTTTACTTTTACAAAATGTCCATTCTTTCAAGTCTTTATTTCGCAACACTATTGTCATTTGTTGACGTTCTGACGTTCTGTGTGTGTGTGTTCTCCACCACAGACGTCAGGTGTCACGGAGCAGCAGATGTCTGCTATATCCATCCCCATGCCAGGTAGTTGAACACAGAGTCCACACCGTCCTGCAGGACACTCTACAGCTCTCTATACCTCCCTTGCTGTCTTACCTCCTGTTTCATTGTGCTATACCTATTGATTACATTCTAGTGCCAGCAAAGTATTGATGTTACACTTATGAATCTTCATCTTGGCTAAATTGTGCACAGTATGTAGCATTCAAGTGAATACGGGTGAGCTGTGTTCCAGCAGCCATAAAAGAATCGTCTCTCCTGGTTTGGGGAGAACAAGCCAGCCGAAAGTTCTCCAGTCGAGCTGTGTTTGTTCTCATACTGGAGTTGACAATGCAACAAAAAGTGTGTGTATGAGAATGTGTGTGAAAGTCCCAGGTAGGCCATTATGTTGTTGGAGACTGCGCACAGAAGTTAATCTAATACAGGATTGAAGTGTCTTTCTTTCTCTCTCTCGCTCTCTTGTTCTTTTCTGCACTGCAGTTGTTTTATAGAAACTTGCAGCACTTACGTTTTTTTTGTTAACTCCAGTTCAAATTGTAATGCTTTCATTGTTCTCAGCCTCACTTATAAGTCGCTTTGGATAAAAGCGTCTGCTGAATGTAAATGTATGTAATGTCCTTCTCTCCCTTCCTCCCTCCCTCCCTCCCTCCCCCCAGACTTGCCAGCTAGTGCCACATCCCAGGTGGTCCATTCAGCGGGTCGCAAGTTTATTGTCAGTCCGGTACCTGAGTCCAGGCTGAAGGAACTGCTTGTGTGTGAGTGCGCTTGTGAAATTCAAACTTTGCCAACATTGCCATTCAGAGTTCAGTGCATCGTCAGTAAAATTCTGAGAAGCAACCTGGTGAACCATGAACATGAACTTCCCACAGGCATTTTGAAATGTTCTCTAATCTACTAAATAAACAGTAAATTATCTGAAGCCTTATCTGAAGATCAAAAGCATATTTGATATGAATGACACACCCAACCCTTGAATCTGCAATGGTATGTGAACACAATCGTTGGCATCAGCTCTGCCTGGACTGGTTGATGTATTCTACGTAAAGATAGATTAATCACGTGTTGTTCTGGTGTGTTCCAGCTTCTACGGTCTCATCTCAAACTCCGGCACAGGGTTTTGGTTTGTCCCAGTCTGCCGGAGCCGTCACCCTACAACAGGCCTTCTCAGAGCTGAGGAAGAACCAGTACGATCCGGGACCCAGCACAGCACCGGCCTCCATCCCCTCCACCCTGCCCTACATACAGCCTCCCACTGCCTCTGTCCCTGCTCCCCAGTCAGTTGCGGCCAGCCGTTCCAGCCCTGCAGCGGATACCACGGCCGGGCCCCACCCTGTTCCTTTACCCCAAGCACAGGAGCATCCATTAGCTGCCTCGCTTCCCCAGCCCTCCTCCTCTTCCTCTGTACCCTCAGTCTGCCGCACACCCCCTGGCTCCTCCTCTTCCTCTCCTCTCCCCTTCTCCAATCAACCCCTTGTCGGCCAGGCACAGGGCGCTGCACCACAGTCAGCTCAGACCGCACCCCAGGGTCAGCCACAGCTCCAGGCCCAAGCACAAATCCAGCCCCAGGCTTCGGCCCAGGCCCACGGTGCCATTGCGCAGGCCCAACCTGATTGTTCTACCGCCTGCTCAGCCGCCCCTGTCCCCCTATCCTCTCCCCAGACTAACTTCTCTAGCGTCGCTCCGAGCCCGCTCACCTCAGCTCCACCCTCCGCCACCCTGCCCCCGTTCTCCTCTCCACCTCCTCCTACTCCTTCTTCTTCTTCTTCTTCTGCTCCTCTGATGAGCGGCGGTGGCGTGGCCGATCACTCCTGCCGCTCTCCACCCTGCTCCAGCCCTCCTGTGTCTCTGTCCAGCTCGGTGGTGACCACCACGGCCGCCCCGGGCCCCCAGCTCGTTCCATCCTCCCCTTCATCGCACACCTGCTCCTCCACCTCCTGCTCCCCCTCGTCTTCATCTCTGACCTCGGCGGGGCTCCAAACGGTCACCTCCGGCGCTGCTCCGGGGGTCCAGTCTACGCTGGTCCACTCTCAGCCCCAGACCGCTGCTCTGCCTGGGCAGACCCACACCCACTGTGGGGAGTCATGTGATGCAAGGTGTGTGCTGCATGTCTACTCATTAAATCATTCTCTACAATCAAGCTCTATAAATAATATGCTTATCTATAAATGTTTATGATTCATTCATCTGTTACAAATACTGTCCATCTATGAGAACTCACGATGCCAGTATTTTCTTCATTACAGTGGAAAGTCAAATTCTATTAGGCCTCAAGCGCTCATTCAAGGAGTTTAAATATTAACTAAAGCTAAAAGACGGTTAACACATTTGAGGAAATGTCTTTAAAATAATGGTATTTTTTTGCTGACAATACCCCATAATCAGATCATCGCTGTTCTTCCCACCATCATCATATGTATACCAGGTGTGAGGCGAGTGTGGAGTCCCAGGGCAAGGTGGATGACATCCACACACTGGATAAGAAGCTGCGCTCTCTCTTCATGGACCTGGGCGGAGCAGCGCCGGCAGCCCAGGGGGAGCTCCCGGCTTGCGACCCAGTCACAGGTGCTCCCGTGGCGGGTACCACGACACCCGTGGGTCCCTCCTCTACCTCCATGACCTCCGTCACCACACCTAGCTCCAGCCAGCCGGCCAACCCGCCGGTGCCCCCCTCCACCCTAGCGTTGGGCACTGGGGGGCCAGTGACCCCAGTCCAGGGCCCTGGAACTCCCACCTCTGCCCCTGCACAGACCAGTAAGCACAGACGAGTGCCTTTTGTTTTGTTCACAAGCATTCCTCATGCGCATTCAAATAATGAGGGTTATTTTTGTGACCTATAGAGAGTGTACTTTTCACAGATATGCCTGCTGCGTCCTATGGCCCGACCACTCCATCCAAAACCCCTCTGTCCAGAGTATCGGTGAGCGACTAGTTCTGTCTGTCAACACAATGATCACGAAGTCAGTCGGAGCGGTGGTCTTGTTTGTCGGTTAACATCCAATTATGTGTCACCACCATAGGTTGGTTAAAAAAGCCTCCGCCATAATGTCTGTTGTCATTCATGAGGTGGTATTTTTGTAGTAGTTTAGTAGTAGTTGTTGCTTGAAGGGTTGATTTAGATGGAATGTGTTCCAAGCCATTTTCACTAACATATTTACTAATCCACAAAAACCTGAAACTGCACCCTACTGTATCTCTGAATGAAACCAGCTGTCTGCTCCTTTGTTGATATTGTTTTAGGGCAGAGCTGGGCTCAGTGCATGACACTAATTGTGTGGGACACAGTAATGGCAAATGGCTCTGTGGATACTTCCTCATGAAAACCATGACCATTCGCCACACCATACCAAACCATAGGTATCAGACTAACTCCCCACTAACTGTGGGGAGCGATCGCCAGAACCCCAAGGAGACATTGACTTCTACTACAGCCGCTGCTTAAGACCACGGCCTTCGTCCTATCAGTCATAGAAAGCCATAGACGTAAAGCTCACACTGTGTTGCAACTTTTCTATGGCTTTCCACCAAAAGTGACTAATGTTTAATTTGTCACTTTTACAGCTCCGCCTCTTCATCCTCCTTTCCATTTCCTGTCTAATCCGGATTCTCCTTGTTTTTTCTTTTCCTTTCCATCCCCTGTCCTGTGTTCATATCTCTTGAGTTTAGGCTGGTATTCCTGCATCAGAGCTGCAGACATCCTACCCTGGACACTGTCTAACACAGGTGTTGCTCCTTTTCTCTCACAACACTTCCATCGTGCTTTGTAATCCGCCCCCTAAACTCAACCTTCAATGGCTATGGAACAGTAACAATGCAGTGCTGGAATTTACCTTGGTTTTGATGCAGTGACAGTAGTGTGTCTAGATGAGTGCAAAGAACTGTGGTCGGCCAGCGGCAGCGATAGATGCAGTGCAGAGTGTTGTCATACCAGGCGGAAGAGGTTTTTGCTCGTGTAACACAGGATTATCCAGATGTAATCCTGCAAAGTACTTTGAAAGCAAATGTTGTGTAGTCACCGGGCATGTTTGGGTCGATTAACGGCATGCCGTTGGCCTGTCCATGCTCAACAAGACGGACACGGCAGTAGATGCCAGCAGTGCCATCCTGTTCCACTGTGTCTCGCTAGCATCATAGCTTCAGTGGATAGCGCGTCTCACCTTCTACTCTCCATGCTATTTCAATCAAAGCTAGACTGGAAATGTAATTTACCCCCCATGGACAATTCAAGCTGTGAGCTGTGAGCTGCTGAATTTTTATCACATGTGTGAGAAGCCTCTTACACAACCTGGTTCTATAATAATAATTACAGCATACAATCTGCTACAAAAACACACATTTCATTGCATACAATTTCTTCTGAGCTTTGATAAAGGAGACAGCTTAGCTTCTTTTTCATTTTCCTTTCTTCGGCTTTCTCTTTTGACTCTCAATGTCAACAAGTGACTTGTGACAACAAGTCACAAGATCAACCAGTCAGACCACTGCGATTGGAGGAAAGCCAAATGAAACATTATAACGCCACAAACACGGAGACAAAAGTGACAGAGAGTCAGGGATCTAGTCAATGACATTGTAGAGCACCGAGAGAGTCAGTCAGGCAGAATGGACAGACAGACAGACAGACAAACCTACAGACAGACAGACAAACCCACAGACAGACAGACATCAGGGACAGGATGCTCGACGGGCGACATAATCGCTGCCATTTAATCTGGTTTTAACGTCCAGACAGTGTTTGTTTTGGCTTTGAATGCGGCTTTCTAAAAATAGAGGCCCCCATTTATCACGGAAACATCCAAGGGCGCGGGACGTGACCTGGGGCCCGCTGCCGCGGCACCCTACCGTCTCTCCTCGTCTCTTGCCTAACTCACGGCGGGATAGGCCTGTCCTCTCTCGTTGAGGCTGCAAACAAAAAACCACACACACACGCGTGAAGTCGTGGCTGAGATGCTTTTGCTTGTGTAGTGTAGCTTGGGATTTTTGTAGCGTGTGTGTGTGTGTGTGTGTGTGTGTGCACATGTGTGTGTGTGTGTGTGTGTGTGTGCGTGTGTGCCCGTGTGAGTGAGTGCGTGCGTGTGTGTCCTAAATGTGCTGCGTTGCTGCCACCTCGCTGCGGTAACGTTGCACTTGAATTGAGTGACTTGGGAGTGCTGTAGGCTACCTTTTTC
>OOFB01022530.1:36596-47991 GCA_900323305.1 Trachyrincus murrayi
GCGGCACCCTACCGTCTCTCCTCGTCTCTTGCCTAACTCACGGCGGGATAGGCCTGTCCTCTCTCGTTGAGGCTGCAAACAAAAAACCACACACACACGCGTGAAGTCGTGGCTGAGATGCTTTTGCTTGTGTAGTGTAGCTTGGGATTTTTGTAGCGTGTGTGTGTGTGTGTGTGTGTGCACATGTGTGTGTGTGTGTGTGTGTGTGTGCGTGTGCGTGCATGCTAACTGCCTCCTCTACTCGTCTGTAGTCCCAGCAGCCTCTTGAGGACCTGGATGCCCAGCTGAGGCGAGCCCTGAGCCCTGAGACTGTCAGCACGCACACACAGGTTAACACACACACACAGTTATGAAGATGCTTGGTGTGGGACACACACCCATCTGGGGTTGATTATATAGTAAAACCTGACACGTGCTGAAGTTTTGATGTAGATCCATAACATGTCCTCACCTCTGTAGCGTAACGTTAATGTGTCTTCCGTCCTCAGGCCTCTCTCACCGGCATGCCTTCAGGAGGACAACCAAGTATGATTTCATCTAGTTATGGTGTTTCATAATTTGTTGGCTAAAATTTCGAGCTACTTACCTGCCAGTCTTTAAAAAAAAATTAACTATCCATATCTCTCTCTGTCTCTGTCCCTGTCTCGCTCTCTCTCTTTCTCTGTATCTGTCTCTCCCTCTCTCTGTTTCTCTCTCTGTCTCTCTCTCTCTCGCTCCAGTTCCCTTCCCCTCTGAGGAGGAGGAGCAAGAGACCACCTCCGTCCCTCCTGCTGCGATCAAACTGGGGAGGTTCCAGGTAATACAACTCTCTTCATACTTTTCACTCCAGGGCAAAAGAACACAACACCTGGATGATGCTTAGTTTCCCTGTCTCTCCCCCTCTCTTCCCTTCTTAGGTCTCCTTGGCTACCGACGAGCCTCCCGTCAGTCGCCCCACCTGCGCAGAATCCTCCTCCACCACCTCCTTGTCCTCATCCTCCTCTTCGTCCTCCTCCTCCTCCTCCTCCACCTTCTCCAGCCCGGAGAACACCCTGCACAAGGCCTCCTTGACTCCCCTGAGAAGGGCAGGCCTGGGAGGAGACGAGGGGGGGGGAGATGTCGTGGACGGGCTCCCCTCACCGATCGCCCATCGAACCCCAGGAGGGTCTCTCCATCCGTCTCCCTTCACTTCCCCCTGCGCCTCCCCCCTGCCCTGCACCACCATCGGACGATTCCAAGTACTTCATTCATTCATTTATTTATAACTATCTTTTTTCCTTTCTTTTCCTAAAATCCTAACCCTCCACCCATCCATCATTGTATTGCTCCTTCTTAGGTCACCACCAATCCTCAGTCCGGGGTAGGGCCACTCCCAGCCAGCGGTGCCCAGGAGCAGAGCTCTGCGGTCGGGCACGACCCACCACCCGCTGCCCAGGCTACCAACGGGCCTAGTGGACCGAACCAGAGCAGTCCTGCTGAGCTGCTTAGTCCAGACCTGATGCATAAGGCCTCCCTGCCCAATCTCAACAGCAACTCCTTCAACAACTCCTATGTCAGCAGTGACAACGACTCCGAGTTTGAGGACGAAGAGTTCAAGCAGCAAATTCACCGGCTCAGAGAAAAGTAGGTTTTGCCCCTCTGTACCAATAACTAGACTATTGTCTTACTTTTGTTTATTGAGGACAGGTAATCCTTGTCTGAAAGAACATTCTCTACCATTGTTTGTTTTGTCAGTGCTCCTACTTTTCTCTCTGCTCCTCTTTGGGACAGGGTGACACAGAAACCCTGTCCTCCTCTCCTCCTCTTACTTTTACAGGTTATTCTGCCTCCTACATTAAGCGTATGAGACAAACAGCTTTTCTTCTTTTAGGGTCTGAGTAAAATAAAAACATATATTCCATTCTTTCATTTTCTATTTCATAGTTTCCTTTATATTAGGATATTTTTGGAAATATTAGGAACGTCTTTAAACTGTATACCATTCCCTCTCCCTGGCTAACTATTTCTGTGTGTGTGTGTGTGTGTGTGTGTGTGTGTGTGAGTGCTTTGAGTAGCCACATTTAGCTAGAACAGCGCTTCATAAATCTATTGACCATTGACCTGTTTCTGTTTTGCTCTGCAGGCACATGCGTGAGATCCAAGCCTTGCATTGTCGTCAGAAGGAGGAGATAGACGGCCTCTTCACCAGACTGGGAAAGGTAGCTTCCTTCAAGCTGTCTGATCTAAAATAGAGGTTCCCCACATCAACACCCTGAAACCTTGGTTTCTGTCAGTACACGTGGAAGTACATGATGACGTGTCAGGTCATGGGGCCTTATAAAAGCTAGCGTTTAGAACCAAGATGGCCGCTGGGTGAATAGAGTTGAGAAGGTTAATCAAGGTCAGAAGGCCCTATTGACCATCCTAGCATTTATTTTTCAAACCGACCAATGGTTGTCCCTCTGGTGTGCAGGTCCCTCCCCCTGCGGTGCTTCCACCAGTAGCCTTGGCCGGCAGGCGGAGACGGCCCACCAAGAGCAAGTCCTCCAAGTCCTCCCGAAACAGCTCTACCCACGGCAGCAGAAGTCCCCTGCAGCCAGGTAGAGTCTAGCTGCCGACACACACACACACACACACACATATTCCACTCAACAAAAACCTAGCGGTGGAACCTAGCGGCTAACCTCAGGTAGGCTGTTTGCTTTTACTCCATTAGCCGGAATATGAATGATTATAGTAAGTAGGGTATAATGTCAAACATCAGCATGGAAAATGTAAATGTTCTTTGAAATGGAAAAGTTGTATTTAAATAACGCATTTGTATTTAAATAGTTAATTCCGTCTGTCACGTCATTGTGAACATGTACTTAGCTAAGCATGCGTCTTGGTTTGTGCTCACGCAGGCTTGGAGCTTGGGGATCTCTGACTGCTTTCGTTGTCTGTCCTTTCCTCTTTCTTCGTGTGTGTGTGTGTGTGCATGTGTGTGTGTGTGTGTGTGTGTACTCCTCGCGGTGCTCCTCTTCCTCTTCCTCCTCCTCCTCTATCCTGTTGTCTCTTGCCTGTGCCTTGTGCAATCTGCAGGCAGCACTTTATCCGCCCAAAGCGTCCCTACCATGTACCCCGGCCAGCTGGCTCTGTTGACCCCTGCGGGGCTCGCCGACTCGGGCAGCGGCTCCCTGCTCCAGCCCATGAAGCCCTTGCCCTCCAATGACAACCTGTACTCGGCCTACACCAGTGACGGGGCCCTCTCCGTGCCCAGCCTGTGTGCTCCCACCCCAGGTAGGCACACGCCGCGAGTCCCAGGCTCCACCACAAGGCCGGAGGAAGGCTCTCCCATTCATGAACATGAGGTCTCATATTGGCTCAAAGGCTCATCTTTAGTATGTTTAAGCATTGAATGGCTGATGAACTCCATAAGACACACACTTGCATGCAGAAAAAAACTGAAAAGATGCATGCTGCAGAATATTGCCACGTCCTTACTACTACCACGCCTTTCGAATCTCACTCTCAATATCTCCCTCTCTGTCTGTTTTTCTGTCTCTGTGTCTCTCTTTGGATGTTAAAAGCACAGTGATGACTAACAGACTGTAAGACCCTGTGTATTTCTGTACTCTCTCTCCCTCTCTCTCTTTTCCCTCCTTCTCAACATACTGTCTTCCTGTCTTTCCTGTCTTCTTCTCACACCATCCCTCTCTCTCTGTCTCATGCTTTCTTCACCTTTCACTTTCCTGCCTCTCCATCCTTTGTCTCTCTCTCCATCTCCCTCCCTCTCTTTTCCTATTTCTCTCTCTCTCTCTCTCTCTCTCTCTCTCTCTCTCCATCTATTTGCCACGGCTGTCTCTCCACCACTCTCCCTCTCTCCATCTCTATTGGCCACGGCTGTCTCTCCACCACTCTCTCTCTCCAGGCTGTGTAAAGTTCAGCTGGGGGTCGGAGCGTCTGGCCTTCAAGCCTGGCGGCAGACGGACGCGTTTTCTGAGTACGCCCTGCTTGGCTCTTTGTGTGTAACGCTTTATTTCTTTGGCCTTCTCGTTTAAAAGTGTCTTCCTGACTTGTGTTGTGACTTTCTCTCTCTGTCTCTGTCTCTCTATCTGTCAAGTCATCAGTGTCTTCTTGTCATCCCACGGTTGTCTTCTCTTTTGGATTCATATTTTCCGATACCGGACGGTATTGCAGATATCCTGTGCATAGCGTTACAAGGCAAATCCATAGCGTTACAAGACTAAATTAATCTGGTTACAAGACAAAATTCATATGGTTACAAGGCAAATCCATAGCGTTACAAGACTAAATTCATATGGTTACAAGGTAAATCCATAGCGTTACAAGACTAAATTCATATGGTTACAAGACTAAATTAATATGGTTACAAGGCAAATCCATAGCGTTACAAGACTAAATCCATAGCGTTACAAGACTAAATCCATAGCGTTACAAGACTAAATTCATATGGTTATGAGACTAAATTCATATGGTTACAAGACCAAATTCATATGGTTATCTTATAGGTAATCTATGTTGATTAGCTGAAAGTTTGGCAACATGGGTTACATGTCTGGCCCCAGTCCATAGTACATGTCAATATGAATATGATATATTGTATACTTTGGTTTAGCCAATACTGGATGTTGTCCTGGTAGGACATGATGCAGTTTGTAATCAAGAAGTGGCTATTCCTTTCGTAGCAGATAGTTTCCCATGCTGCATCATTCCCATGAAAGAATAACACCAAACACTTTTATATGCTGATTTCCTTCAGGAACGGTTATGGACTGTTTCTAACAGTACCCGCGATAGGTATTAGTCTTCCATACCTTTCAGAGCTTCTTACAGTTGGTTCGTTTTCAATTCATTCTCTGTTTCATTGGTTTCACTACCAGTTTAACTACTACCTCAACTTGACCTTCTGTCAAGCCCTGGTCTGTCTTTATGGCTATGATGACCTCTAAGTAAAAACAAGCGTAGGCCTGATGACTTGATAGATTTGATTTGTAATGTTTTTATTTAGAGAGTTATATTTTTAATCAAAGCTTTATTATAATTCAATTTACAGCTATTTTCTATTGTGTTTTTCTATGTTTTTCTATATTCAAAGTCTTTATTTGAATATTATTTTATTTCAATGAGGTCTTCAATACCATACAATTTTAATAATACCTTAGGGTAGCATGCGTGTGTGATTACAGTTTAATTCATGTATTCCCAACATGAAATGATGTCATCATTAATATTATTAGGTCATTATACATTTGCCAAGTGAGAGCACTTAGTGGATGTAAATGAATGATGTAATTACACACATAGTACTTGCATTTAAAAGTTAATGACAGCTTGAATTCATGCTGATACGTTGTATCCTTCCTGATCGATTGTTGATCGAATGCTTCTTCTGAACCCTCTGCAGCTCTGGCCTTTAATTCTCTCCCTGGCTCTCTCCTACACTTCCTCCCTCACTTCCTGTCTCCCCACTTCCTGGTTCCCCGCACACTTCCTCTCTCACACACACACACACACACACACACACACACACACTCTCTCTCACCTATAGAAAGGAGGACAGAGAGGCAGGCCTGGGTCCGGATCTTGGATGACTTTTTAAAGGGTTCAAATTGTACCTAGTCCAAGAAGGCTTGGAACTAACGTGAAAAACATACAGATAATTACATTACATTACATTACAGTCATTTAGCAGACGCTTTTATCCAAAGCGACTTACAATAAGTGCATTCAACATAGGTAGGCAAGAAAACTACTAGTCACCAGAAATCGTAAGTGCATTTCCTTCCTAAACAAGCAACTAAGAGCATAACTAGTGTTAAGGTAAGAGTGCAATAAGTTAGCAACCTACTTTATCTTAAACAAATGAGACAAATAAGAGAATCAAATAAACAAGAGCTAAGACAAATAAGTGAACCAAATAAACAAGAGCTAAGACAAATAAGTGAACCAAATAAACAAGAGCTAAGACAAATAAGTATCAAATAAACAAGAGCCAATAAACAAGAGCTCAGACAGTGTATAATGATAGTGTAAACATCTTGGGGTTAATGGGGAACTGATATGGTCTTCAAATTCTGGGACCCAGTTCTGGATTTGGGCCAATGTGCTGCCAAGAGGGCTCAGAAACAGGGTTTGGTTTCCTGAAAGCATTTAAAGTCAATGATACAAGGTGTGCACAAAACTACAACGCATTACACTAAAGTACATTATAGTCGTTTTCAGTTTAACAATGGAGTCATCTGCAAATTCAAACAATATCCCCCAAAATAATATGGAGTTGTTGCTATTCCATGATAACTAATCATTTAAAATATGCCCATGGTGTCTTGTGAATGACAGCATGACCTTTTGTTAAATATCAGGTTCAGGCAACCGTTTAACTTGGATGTATTTCAATGTGTGCTCACCACGTTAGTTTCTGCAGCTGTGCATCCTTGTGGACGCCTCACATATTTCAAATCTAATCTATTTACAAATCTAATTTGTGATTGACCAATTCGGCTTACCAGGGAACCCAACCCAGAGCATGAGCCTTACTCACCTAGCGGCCATGTTGGTTCTAAACGCTCGCTGGGTGGGGGAACTGAATGCGGAATACCGCAGTTCCAGAACCAAGTTTAGAACCAAGATGGCCGCTACTGGGCGAATAAGACCCATGACATGTATTCCATGAACAACTGCAAATGTGTTTCACTGATGGTTTTTTTGCGGGGGGGGGGGGGGGGGGGGGGGGGGGGTTTAACTCTGACTCTCTCCCAACCCTCCAATCGTTGTCTTCCGGCTGTACAGGGAAGATGGTGAAAAAAGTCTGCCCCTGCAACCAGCTTTGTAGTAACTATCTCTGTTTTTGGCCTTCTCCCCTCTCTTCATCTTCACGTCCATTGCTCACGCTCACCCTGCGCTGGTCCTCCCCCCCCCCCCACATACACACTCCCCTATGCCTTGTTATTTTTTAATTGCGATCCATATGCTCCTATTCAATTCAGTCTGTGGCATATATTTCACATGTTGCTCCTACTTGATTATATAATACTTTTTAGTTGAAAATATCTTTCTTCCTAAAATTTAACAAGGATTCGAGAACAAATATTTATATTCGTGCATTTGTATTTGTAGAACAAAAGGTGGTTAAAGTACAGAATGGCTGAATTGAAACTATTGATGTGAAATGGTCACACAAATAAACATATTCACATGCAAAAAAAGCACATGTACATAATCACACAGACACACACACACACACACACACACACTGGAGCACACGGCTCTGTAGTCTAGATGGATTCTGCTTCTGGCCCGCTCCTGTCCTCCTGTCATGGCTTGTTTTCTCCAGACTACATTACCCAGAATCCAGACTGCTGCAGGCATTCATGACCAAGAATGACCTCATCTTTATTTTCCTCCATTTTATTGAGCATGACATGACAGTTTTTTTCAAGCATAACCTTTTATCGGTTTTTTTCAAATATTTCCTTTCTTCGCTTGAGACCTAAATAGCTGATCAGTTATTCATATTCATAAATAATTCATATTTTAACTACTTATTTAAATCATGTTTTTTAATTTGTTTTTGTCAGCATGGGGGTGTGCATCAGCCCCATGTTGACTAATTACAGTCATCAGCTTTTTGGTTTTCATTCAAGTTCACGGAGAGACTGTTGTCATCAGTGATTTTGCCTTTATTGCGTTTATGTGATAAACAAGGAATGATTTGACATAAAATAGTATATTAGTATATTCTTTGGTGCATTGACATGTTGAAATCATTAGCATGCTGCCATATATTTACACTTAGATACTTGGTCCTTGTCAAACAGCACTACGTTGAAGGCTGCAGCACAAGACATCACAGTTAAATATTGTATCATTAGGTTATTGTATTACTAGATTGTGGTAGTATAGAGTCAGTCCCTAGTGTTGTAGAGCATTGATGAGCTGTTCATGGTTATCCTAATGTTACGACAGGACCAACTTGAGGAGGACTAGGGAAACAATACATGCATCATCAGCACCACCTAGTGGCCACAAATGGGACACAATAGAAATGTGTCCTCATAACGATGAAGGTTTACAATTTATTTTGAATGGATCTTACTACAACCTTAATACATTCAGGATATGTCCGTTGGACGATTATTACAGCTTATATTGAGTATTTATAGTTAGATTAGAGGAGGTCGGGCGAACATTTCCTGGTTCATCGTGACAAACCCCATGACATGTGAAACTTCTAATTTGGATTTTGTTTTTGACAATAACCCACCTTGGCCCTAAACCTCCCGCTTCTGTCTCCTGACCATTCGGTGTGTGTGTGTGTATGTGTGTGTGTGTGCGTGTGCGTGTGCGTACGTGGTGTACGTGTGTGTGTGCTTCGACACACCACTCGACGGTCAGGACAAAGAGTGCATTCCCATTCACTCCCCCCCCCCCCTCCCCCGTTCTCTAAATGCGATCTCAATAGAGCTCTTCTACGTTCTTCAGTCTTCCTCTATTTGCATCTCTCTCTCTCTGTCTGTGTGCTTCCCAGGGACCAGCAGTACCAATGCGCTGGGCGGTCCGGGCGGTCCGGGCCTGGCCCAGAGCCAGAGCGACTCCCAGTCTCTGCCTGCGAGCATGTCAGCCCCCCACCAGCGGAAGGGGACCTTCACCGACGACCTCCACAAGCTGGTGGACAACTGGGCCAGAGACCTCTCGCAGGTTTTCTGGATGTTTATATACTTCGTTATACGGATATGTTTCACGAGGACGGACCGCGCCTTTGACAGCATGCTCTTAAGTCGGTTTATCGACGAGGAGGAGGTCGCGAGTAGGTAGTGGGGGGACGGAGAAATCTGGGTGGACATGGACGTGGGCACGGTCTTGACGCTCGACGTATGGATCCCCTTCTAGACCTGGGGATCCCCCTTCTGGACCCGGGGCATTAGATAGTAGGGAGGAGACGGGGAGGCGGAGGGTAGGGTGAAGACTGCTACGAGAGACGAGAAAGGGGGTTTAAATACAGGTGGTTATTGGTTGGTAGGTGGAGTACCAGGCGTGGTCTTTCTCCCGAACTTAAGTTTATAGAACTCCATAATAACAATAGGAAGAGTCATTTTAGCCACAGCTCTCAAGGTGTGAATAGCCATGGTCATGTTGGAGCGTTATTTCCATAGTTGGTTACCTGTGAACGCTGGTTTGTTACCTCCAACCCTGTCAAGCCATTTGAGTTAGGGCATCAGGATGTAGTATTACTGTATCACTGAAGCAGAATCAGTGGCTTCATGTTGGATTCTCTATTCTCTATTCTATTTTGATGTCAACCGTTTGTTTTGTTTTCAGGGCAAGAGGAGTGCCAAACAGCAACAGGCCCCACCCCAGACACACAGCTATGATGTAATAAACACACACACACACACACACACACACACACCTGCATTCTTGTCTAAACATGTGCACACCTTAACATATTATTGACCTGCTTAAACAAATTCATCATTTGAATGGCATGGTTTGATGGCACCCATTGATGGCATGGTTAACAAATATGTACAAAATGTCAAACCAAATGGAAAAGCCCACACTTGACAACCTTCTCCTTTCCCCTTCCAGGTAAATCAGTCGGCCAACCTGAGCAGGAAGTACTCGGCTCCCGGCCAATTGTGCACCACCAGCATGGGAAGCTCCGCCCACACCCCCACGTCCCTGGCTAGCCGCAAGGGCTCTCTGTGCCACCCCCCTCCCCCTGCGTCGGGCACCCCCCCGCCCCCCCACTTCATCCCCTACCAACCCTCTGCCGCCTACAGCGCCCAGTGGTCCGGTCCAGCACACTCCCAGCAGGCCTCCGCGCAGCCTGGGCCTCTCCTGGCCAGCACATCCCAGCCGCTGGGCCCCTATGCCCCCATAGTGGCTGGCAGTCAAGGCCATATTCCGGGGCAGGGGCCTCTCCAGGCCTTCCACCCGGCCAACTCCCTGCAGAAGTCGGTCAGCACCCCGGGGGGACCCAACCTAAGGACCACATGAGTCGGCAGCTCCGTTTAATAACCGCGGGACTAGTTGGCGGGGAGGGGGGGGTTGGAGGGTAGACGGCTAGCGTGGGCGGGAGGACGTGTAAGGAAGGATCAGCTGAAAGTGTGCGTGTCAGGGGGGAGAGGGCGGAGCGCTGACCTGCTTGAGGACTGGAAAGACAGACTGGCGACGGAAATTAAAAGAAGGGAAAAATGTGAGAGGAAACGGGAGAAAATGTGAAAGGGACAGCTCCACCACCGCCGTGTGTCCGATCCACTCACTACACACATATGAATGTTTAACTAAATGTACCTTGAATGCTGGGTTTTGCTGTAGGATGGTGGCGGTCAGAACCCCAGAGGAAGCACACCCCTGGATGCAATTGTAACGAAAAGAGGCCAAAGAGGATTGTGTTTTTTTTCTACAGGGTGTGCGATTAGCAGTGATGACGATGATTTAATGTGTTGTAAGGCCACGTGTATGCGCTCCAATGGCTTGGGTTTGTGTGTTCCCATCTGTGCCCTTAATTGAATACTCGACAACAACAACAAATTCGTCCAAAGCGAGGAGGACACTTAAAAAGCTCCATGGTGGCGGGTTGGGGATCTGCCGCTTTTTGAGTTTGAATGAAAGAATGTGGTGAGGCGGGCCCCGAGACCCTCGTCATCATCAGGCACCTTATTTATGCTGGCGAGGCCTTTAAGGAATGCATGCAGAGGACTCCCACTGCCGCCGTTGCTAACCTGTACCGGGCATGGCAAACCGCTAACCGCCTGAGTGTATCCATCTCCTTAGAGGTAGCATTAAACGCGCTACACGCTAACTAACAGGTTAGCTGGGCCCTGAACCCGAGCAGTCTGGGGAGAATATCTCGTCCGATAAATGAATAATAAAAAAGGATGACCATTGCCATGTACACAGAGGCGTAGGCATGCAGCAGAACATGGAGGGGGACTAGAAACCATCTCAACCTTGTTTTCACCCGGGGAAACCATTTCAACTGAATTCATTGTGTCTATTTATTCGTTAACGGTTCATTATCGGCGGCTGTCGGCGTTGATTCAGCTCCGTTGGTTTGTTGCCCCTTTCCAAAATATTTAAAAGATAGCCTATAAATCAGATCTTTACATCCAATCTGTCGCTGCAATTTCTATTACGTGCATAATTAGTAGCCTCATTAATATTATTCGGCGACAGTTGAAACGCACATTTGGATTTGAATGTACAAAGTCGTACGCTGACATGTCGAAGTGAACAGACACACTAAACTCCACTCCTTGACAACAACACAAGACAGCCCCCTTCCACTCCCCCCCCCCCCCCCCCCCCCCCCCCCCCCCCCCCCCCCCCCCCCCCCCCCCCCCCCCCCCCCCCCCCCCCCCCCCCCCCCCCCCCCTCTTCTCTCCCCCCCCCCCCCTCTCCCCCTCCCCCCCTCCCCCCCTTTCCCCCC
>OOFB01022537.1:2607-12677 GCA_900323305.1 Trachyrincus murrayi
ATGAACACCATTACCTTAGTTAACATGAACACCATTACCTTAGTTAACATGAACACCATTATCCCAGTTAACATGAACACCATTACTGTAGTTAACATGAACACCATTACCCTAGTTAACATGAACACCATTATCCCAGTTAACATGAACACCATTACCTTAGTTAACATGAACACCATTATCCCAGTTAACATTAACACCATTACCTTAGTTAACATGAACACCATTACTGTAGTTAACATGAACACCATTACCTTAGTTAACATGAACACCATTATCCCAGTTAACATGAACACCATTACTGTAGTTAACATGAACACCATTACCTTAGTTAACATGAACACCATTATCTCTAGTTAACATGAACACCATTACCTTAGTTAACATGAACACCATTACTGTAGTTAACATGAACACCATTACCTTAGTTAACATGAACACCATTATCCCAGTTAACATTAACACCATTACCTTAGTTAACATGAACACCATTACTGTAGTTAACATGAAGACCATTACCCTAGTTAACATGAACACCATTACCTTAGTTAACATGAACACCATTAGTAAATGCTTACTAGACCATTAGTTAACTTATAGTTAATGCTTATTACTGCATTAACTAATGTTAATTAATGGTTAATTAATGTACACTTATTGTAGTGTTATTGGTTCATTTTTTTTAAATTATGGAAGCAAATTGTTGTATTCAAACATAGCCTCAAAATAGGATGTGTGAAATAGCAACCCCCTCAGAACAGGAGTAGCCAGGAAGGTAAGCCGGTCTGTGTTGTTGCAGCCCTGGACGCCTGGGGCCCGCGCCGGGGTGTTAGTGGTGGGGTGGCTGGGTGGGCTCGGTGACTACACACAACCCATGCCTCTCCCCCCGCACACACACTTACATACTCGTAGACGCTGAGCCAGCAGTGGGCTCCTTAGAAAAGCAACCTGTGTGTCCACCCACCTTTAAGGGGTTGTAACACAAAGCAGCCAGTCAGTGTCACTCACGCAGAGAGAGAGAGAGAGAGAGAGAGAGAGAGAGAGAGAGAGAGAGAGAGAGAGAGAGAGAGAGAGAGAGGAAGGAGCGGTTGTTCTCTGTGGCAGAACACAGCTGCCCACTCATTCCAACATTGGGGTTTCCACAGTGGACCGGGCCTATCCCTGTATAATCATGCTCAGAGGTATTTATTTCCCCCGGCCTACCAATCACGTGTCAGACACTGACCGACATTGCTGTCGAGTCGGGCTCAAAAAGAGAAAGAAAAAAACACTACCGAAACACAGACCCACAAAGAAGAGCTGGTCTGGCTCAGAGACCTAAGACACGTATCATTTACAACACTAGATGTGTCATTTCTGGTTTCCAAGCAGGGTGACCCTCTGCATATTTAGATACAAATATAGAAAAAACAAGCACGGCCAGACACAAAGCCCATGGTGGTTTGGGTTAGGGTTGAGTGAAATCGGTGGGTCTGGGTGACTGCAGGGAGAGAGACGAACATTGAACTGTGATGGCGGGTGTTTCCTGTGGCGGGTGTTTCCTGTGTGTGTGTGTGTGCGTGCGTGCGTACGCGCGCACACACACACACACACACACACACACACACACACACACACACACACACACACACACACACACACACACACACACACACACACACACACACACACACACACACACGGTGGCATTGCCAATGTCTGCTTCTACGCGTCTGTGGCCACATAATGGGGACAGTAGTCTGGCTAGTTCTGCTCTAGGCTGGTCTCCAGACTGGCTACCAGCATCCTTCAGGGTGTACAGACACAAATGCTTTTTGTTTTTAGATAGAGCTTACATCAGTGCACACCAAAAACCAAACACCTTAGATATATTCTGCGGTACTTGGGGGACAAAAAAATGCTGACGCCTTGCAAGCTTTCAACCTTTGCTGCCCGTAAAAACTCCCTCCAGCAAACGGCGATGTCATCTGTGAGACATACATCTGGCAGTAGGGACAGGGAAGTGAAGTGTATGTGAGAGAGCAAGCGGTAGACCACAGCAATGTGGTCTCCGTCTGTCTGACTGTCTGGCACCACACTGCCTCTTCATTAGTCTGCCGTACCACAGCACGGCAGACTGAGCAGACTCATCCTCACCTAGGACAGCTAATGACGCTCGTACCGAGTACTACACAGTGGGTAACTGCTGCTGCTTTAACAATGTGCTAGCTGCTAACTGAAGTTGGCTATGAATGGAGATTCGTTAACTACAAAAATGCATCCGTTAGCTACGGTAAAACCAGCAAGGGAACAGCATCAGGTGGCTATGTAACGATACCAGTTATCAAGGTAACAGTATCGGTTGGCTACGTAATGATAACGGTTAGAAAGGTAACAGCATCAAATGGCTACGTGATAATACCGGTTAGCAAGGTAACAGCATCAGATAGCTACACAATGACAGCGGTTATCTTGGTAATAGCATACGATGGCTACACAACGATACCAGTTAGCTTGGTAACAGCATCATATGGCTACGTAACGATACAGGCTAGCAAGGTAACAACATCGGATGGCTACGTAATGATACCGGCTAGCAGAGTAACAACATCGGATGGCTACGTGACGATACCGGTTAGCAAGGTAACAGCATCGGATGGCTACGTAACGATACCGGTTAGCAAGGTAACAACATCAGTAATGGCATACATTAGCTCCATTATGTCAATTTACATGCATCAATGACACAAACTAATCATTGAATCCAAATATGCTTACAATGTAAACCAGCCCCATTTAGTCCTGGCTCCGAAGACGACAATTAAGTAATCACACACACACACACACACACACACACACACACACACACACACACACACACACACACACACACACACACACACACACACACACACACACACACACACACACACTGCTGGGTGAGAATATGTCTTGGCTTTGCTAACAGGCAGATGTCCTGACTAAACGCCAGTAGAGAGGCTGATAACTTTAACAGCTTGAATCGGGAGTGGAGAGCATTTTTCTTTTCTTTCTTTCGATGTACTTGTACTGCTTTTGTTACAAGTTATTATAAAGTTGCCGTTTTCGCTTCGGTTTTTTAAAAATATTTTATCTTCAACCTGGGATTAGTACTCAAGGTATCTTTGCTCTCCTGTGCACACCAACTTGTATGCTATAAATGCTGTTGGCACCCTAGTTTAGTCTATCCTTCCTGCTAGCTCTGGCGTTACAGAGGCTAGCTGACTAAATGACCAGATGGTGATTTTTTTTTAACATGACCATCTTTCCAGGCACTGTCATAAAAAAGGCTATCACAAATATTCTGAATCTCCCTTACGGCAATCCATGGCCAGACCGTTTGTCTCACTCCTTAGCTTGTCTCTCAATGTGACAGGCTAGGTGACTAAAACTAAACTCTAGCCACCAGCCTGTTAGCATACATTCTTTCCATAATGACTGAAGACACATGATGCACAATGATACATCATAGAACAGGATGACACCCGGTACAGAACAGGCATCCTCTTACAATGCCACCAGAACGACACTAGGTTCTCAGTGGTCTTCACACTGTGGATCACAAGTGGGTCACAGCAGTGGCCACAAGAAAGACATTTTATTTATTTTTTTTAAATAATAATGCATGCATCATTTGATCATTCACATGTTTGAAGACTGAAAAGAGGAATACTGTCTTTAAAAATAATATACATAGAGAAAAATAGAGAAATTAAATTATATTTATCTCACTTATTTGGTGGATCCTGAGGAAAAAATGATTGGAACCCTAAGCCAAGAATGTGTGCATATTTTTACATTGTATTTGTGTGCTTTATGTCCACGTGTGTGTGTGTGTCAGAGTTAGTTACCGTTGAAAGTATGCTGATCGCATACGTACTATGCACTGGTGTATGCAAGTTAGTGTGTGAATGTTTGTGTGCCTGACAGCGTGTGTACGCCCCTGTATCAGTGTGTCCTGCCTGCTTGTATTTGCATGTGAGAGTGTGTGTGCGTGTAAGTAGTAACCTGAGGTTTGTGTTCTGGCTTTCTGTCGCCACACGGGAACCATTTGGAGTGGGGCTGCTGGAGAGAGAGAGAGAGAGAGAGAGAGAGATAAGAAAAGAGAAAGAAGAGCAATAGAATAATGAAGGAGAAGGATTTTCAAAACAAAGAAGCACAAGAGACAAAAAATCTCATTCAATCCATCACACATCACATCACATCACACAGCTGCATCAATGCACACACAGTGAACACGACTACAGCATGGCTTAAGTGCAGTCATCGGACAAGCTACAGCTACAGCCAAACAGGGCTTAATGACGAAGGAGGAGTCTTATAAACGGTGTCCACTCCCAGGATGAAGGGGCGTGGCCAGGAGCCAGGTGTGAAATCAAATGAAATGGAAGGGGGACAAGCGGCTCTAGCAGCGATACAACAAGAACAGAATGAACAGAATGAGGTCTGGTCGATGCTAGCCAGGAGGATGGGAGTGACCCGGCTTGGGTTCCAACATGGATCAGGGCCACTGAAGTCCACAAGAGAGAAAAGAAATGTTGAGGCCCTATTTGTTTTGACCACGAGTAGCCCAAGATGCTCATACTACGGAGCGATGGAAGACTATGAGATTAGACGGTGGCGGTGACCCCATGGCTGTTGGACATGGCCACTTTGTCGCAAAGCATTATGCAACTGTTTTACTTGACGTACTTGAAGTATTATTTTACAAGAACATACGTTGCATTATTTACAGTAGGACCAAGGCTTATGGATGCCTTGCATTTTTCAGTGAGGCAGCCAGCAGTTTGCAGCCATATCAAGCCCCAGTCCTGGGGGCTTTCTTCCATCTCGGTTATCATCCTGAAACAGGCTATTAATTCCACCCCTCCCTGCCCCATCTGGTGACTCACTTGAGGACTAGATGCAGGTTGGCGGAGAGGCGCGGGTCGGTGAACTGCGTGGTTCGGTTGTTGTGGTCCACAAAGTAGACCCGGCCAGTGGCGGTGTTCCGGATCTCCCAACCAGGGGGCAGCGGACCCAGTTCCTCACAGTTGACATTACTCAGGTCCCTGAAACAAATTCAATGAGACTCTTTCAATATACGATACTATACATCATAACACACACACACACACACAGACAGATGGATGGATATAGTCACACTGCAGACTAGGAACTTGACATTTGACTGTTGTTTTTATACTACAGAAACCTGTAGAAGGCGAAAAGCATTCATGTAGATACATCTCATTTTGTCACCAAAAAATATCTTTATACAGCATACGTATATATAAATGAATAAATACATAAATAAACAAACAAAAAGGGTTAGGGGAAGTGAACAGGCAGGGTGACAAACAGCTCACTGAATAAAATGTGTCATAGTCCTTGACAGATGACTATTATGATGAAATTGAAAGATAAGGACAAAAAACATTTATGAACTCATTGATAAACCACCAGCTCAATAACCTCAGACGCATCTCAGGCATTTACTATTCGTCACATAGATAACCTTTAAAAAGACCCCTGAAACAAGAGTCATAAGCGTTTAAAAGAGTAAAGATGAATGTACGGAGTGAACGCAAAAACAACAACATCACGCAGTGATAAACCATTTAAGCGGGAGATGGATGTCTGAGTCATAGGAGACGCAGCCTGAGTAAATTAGCTGTCACCATTTGAATTAAACTGGACGAGACCGAGACGATGGCAGGTGCCGGCCACTCAACCCTTAATGGTGGGGGGGTGTTAAGCATCTACGGTTCCCACAATTATGTAGCTTTATTATTGGCAGAATATTACAGTGGGATTTCACTGTAGTCAATGCACAGAGGCTATGAACAGCTTTTCAAAAACAGCCGGCCGGTAAGAACCTAAACAATGTTCCCTGATAACCGGATGGGCCAGTAAGGGTGAAGTTATAATTTACGAGCCAGCATCAAAAGCTGGTTTCTTATGATTGTGCTATATGTGTGTGCGTGTGTGTGTGTCATAACCCATAAGACCAACGCTACATTCTGGGGCTGCAGACCCAACACTGCACTCCACAACAACAACAAGATGTGCAGGTTATGATTCCACTGCACTGATTTATGGATGCGTTTCCCTGGTGAGCAACAACAGTTTGGCCCCTCCTCCCTCACTGATCAGGGAGTACACGTTGAGGCCTATGCTGAAGTCGTAATACAACTCGTGCCGTTGTGCATCATTGAAATGTGATTGCTGCTTTGTTGCATGTTCCTCTCTAGAGTCTCTGGAGCCAGTCCTCTGCTCACGCTCAGCGGAGACCTAGAGTGGAGATGGAGACCTTCTCAGGACTCGCACCTCAGACATCAAGCCTGCCGGTGGGCTGAGGTGAGCCAGGATGGGACAAAGGGGTAAAGACGGTGGCTGAACCAAGCGGTCTGATTGGGAGTCTCAGGCGGAAGAGACTAACATGGAGTTCCACCATCATCACATATCTTTCAGATCTCATATATTTTCAGAGGCATTTGTTCCCTCTACAACGTGTAATTCAGACTGGCACTGCCGCTCGAATTTTGGGTCTCCACAAGTCAACTGTGGTTCATACACTCACTTCAACTTTCTGCAACATTAAATGATAGTGTATCACTGCAGTCTGCTGAAAAAACTCCATTGTTAATTAGCTAGATAGCCACAAGCTATCTGCTCATTACTGCACACAATAATGAGACAAACCCTACAGCGAAGCAGAGGGAAAGGTAAACAGTTTGACACACTTGGTAGTTGTAGAGACTATGGTTACAGTATCCAAATAATGCGTTGAATTCTATACTGCCATGCATGTGCACCCATGCAGGTGTGAGTGAGTTAACTTGGACCTCTGGGGCTGTGCACGTGTACGCGTGTATGTACATGTACATACATGTACATACATGTACAAGTATTTGGCTAAATCGATGGGACAATACGTAATTGTGGGTAGCATTGTGTGTGTGATTGTGTGTGTGTGTGTGTGTGTTAGTTACCTGGGGACTCTGGGGTCATGCCATGTGCTGACTCCAGTCTGGGTGTGCAGGAAGTAGACTTGTCCCTGCAGAGTTGTTCGTTGCTCTGCAGAGGAACATCAGAGACAGTAAACAGAGCGTAACGCACACCTTTAGGACCAGGGAAAGCCATTGGTAGCCTTTATAACTTCTATTCCGGACAATATCTAGTTCACAATTGTTGACTTTGAAGCCACTAAATTTACAAGGATGGTGGAGGGAGTGTATTGATCAATATTATTCACGGTTGGAATGTTATACCCGCTCCGAGTTGGTGGCAATCGAAAACCTCCTACTTAAGCATAATTTAACATTTTAACATTGTTACTCATGTTATACAATTCCCCTACTGATACCACACACTTATTCAACCATGCATGCAAAATAAAAGGGAAAATAAATAGTCTGATGATGATGAGTGGCTCAAAGGCACAGCGGTAAAAACACTGGTTCTTCTCCTCAGCAGAATGATGACCCTCTGCCTGCAATGTGATCCTAGATCCTGGTTAGAACACTGAACTCTCCCGCGTCAACACGATTTCCACAATTTAGCTTTCTCCTCAGTTTTAACAACAGACTGATGCTGCATGAGATGACACACAATCCCTCTTTCCTTTATTGATCAGGTCTCTCTATGCGTCTTCTTGCTTTAGTTCAGGCTTATTCTTCTCATTTCTCGCTCTCTCTCTTCCCCCCTCCCTCTCTCTCCCATGTCACCACACCCAGGAGGTCAGAGAGTTAGAGAGAGAGAGAGAGAGAGAGAGAGAGAGAGAGAGAGAGAGAGAGAGAGAGAGAACAAGACAAGAGAGCGAGCAGAAGCACATGATGCTGGGCCACCACCAGTGACTCATGCTCTGACCTCTGCTAGCCGCTCAGCGGACCCGGCGGCTGGGCGGCTGGGAGGGCAGCGGTCCAGGCGGAGCAGCGGCACCGGCCTTCCCTCCCTCATTTACGGACACTGGGAGCATTGTGGAGGAATGGGGAAACACTGGGGCCCACTGTGAGGCTCCGCACAAAGAGGATCCCTTCTCTTCCTCCGGGGGTAAAACAACTACAACATGACTAATGGGCCTTTAAATAACATTGGGTGGCGACATTTGCCCCGTCAATGTTTTCTAAGCCAATAACCGGTCTGTGTGTGGTACCGTATATACAGGGTCGTGTGTGTGTGTGTGTGTGTGTGTGTGTGTGTGTGTGTGTGTGTGTGTGTGTGTGTGTGTGTCTCACCATATCCCTCGGGCAGGTCCGGTGGGGTGTGCAGGTGGGTTCTGCTCATGTAGTTGCGGTGCCGCTGGGAGCGGACCCGTCTCTCCGGGACGCGCTGTTCCCCCAGGGGCCCACCGGCCACGGCCACGGCCCCGTTGACAGGGGTTACCACGGGCGTGTTCTCGTCCACCACACAGCTCAGGGGACGTCCCGATGGACTTGAGTACTCAGACGCTGGCCTGGGACGGAAGAGAGCATGTTACTACTGACTACTGTGTACACGTGTACACACACTAGGGCTGTCGAAATTGGCTAAAAATTACGTTTGATTATTCCTTCTAAAAAAATACATAGCTTCGAACCATTTGAATATCGCAGACCTTTTTTCGCATATTGATTGGTGCGCAAAAAAAGTCTGCGATGGTTTCCACCAATGTATACATATCGAAAGTCAGTTTAACCTGTATTTTATACAGTATGTGTGTTACATTCACACCGGAGCTGCACTGCCCACACAGTTTTTTACCTGCTTTTTACTGTTGTAGAGCTAGCAGGATACACTTCGCGTTTTTTAATGTTATATCCATTGCCAACATTTTGAAACGTGAGACGTATCTGGTTTAATTGCATTTTAGTTAGGCTATTGTTCAGGGAAGGGTACTTTGTAATACGCCTATTGTGTAGAAGTATTGACCAAACGATGGCTCTATAGAGAGGAGTGCTGCTGCCCAACGGATTTGCTTGGAAGCCCCGTCTCCTGGGCAGGTATACACCGCTAGACACACGGGACTCATACCGTCTCCTGGGCAGGTATACACCGCTAGACACACGGGACTCATACCGTCTCCTGCGCAGGTATACACCGCTAGACACACGGGACTCATACCGTCTCCTGGGCAGGTATACACCGCTAGACACACGGGACTCATACCGTCTCCTGGGCAGGTATACACCGCTAGACACACGGGACTCATACCGTCTCCTGGGCAGGTATACACCGCTAGACACACGGGACTCATACCGTCTCCTGGGCAGGTATACACTGCTAGACATACGGGACTCATACCTTATCTTTCCAACTTAAAAAGACGACTTTCAAACTACATAAACTGCTATTGAGATGTGTGATTCTTTTAATACACAACCACAGCAGAGCTATGCTGCTATACATTTCACTTTTGACATTCCTGGCAGGTGATCATTATTGTAAAACTTGTCAAACACGGGGGAACTCCGCCTACCCGGGCCAGCTACTAAGCGTTGGCGACAAACCTATTTTAGTCTCAATATGCAATATGTAAGGGCGAAGGCTTTTGGACTATTAAATTATATATCCTGCTTCAAAGCTTTGCCAAAATACATAATATAAAATATATTTATAAGATGTCAGTAAAATGACTACAAAGCGGTTTTTCGATTTATTTATCGTTTATAAGTAATCGGTTGCTTATAAGTACTCGTTTACTCGAGTACACGTTTGCGACCCACGTGAGAACTCGAGGCAGACAGCCGCGGTAGTGCTGTTTTTTTTTTCTTTCACAATCGAATATTCATTTTCACAATCAAATGTTGTTGTTTTTTACAATTTTACAATATGCGTTGACAGCCCTAGTACACACACAGCTAAACTTTTAAATACTGACTGCAGTGGTGTGTGTGTGTGTGTGTGTGTGTGTGTGTGTGTGTGTGTGTGTGTGTGTGTGTGTGTGAGAAAATTGCAGCGGTAATAACTAACTAAATAACATTTGTGATAAGAGAAGCTGAGACAGACTGGCTTTCTGATAAGCTCTGTGTGTGTGTGTGTGTGTGTGTGTGTGTGTGCGTCTGATCACCATGTTACTGACGCCATGTTTA
>OOFB01022539.1:18004-28795 GCA_900323305.1 Trachyrincus murrayi
CTACAGGGGGGGGGGGGGGGGGGGGGGGGTGTTGTCCTTCTGCTTACCGGCATCCTGGGGTGGTTTGGTCTCAGTGAAGTGGACCAGGTTGCTGGGTCTCATGATGGCTATGGAGCGTGCGGTGATCACCAACCTCTGGAACACATCTGGGTCCAGCTCCCTGCCCTCCCGGCTGCAGCCGTTCAGACACTGCACAGCGTTGCCTAGCAGCGACTGGTCCTGAGGAGAGAGGGCAGGGTTAGTGTAAACTAATGCTCATAGTCGCAATATGTACACAGTACATTCTTTTTACCTGTATGCACCATCATTGACTGTATACCTTTACAAAAGCTGCTTGACTTTTTGGTTACATTTTTGTTGATTGTCACTAACACGCGTTTTCTTTTTACTACGTAGATGAGCCTCGCCTTCCCTTTGTCTTAAATTTACACTTTGCTTTTGTGCTGTGATAAACCTGTCTGTGTGACACACACACACACCTCATCTACAATTGGATTATCCCCCAGTGAACTAAAACACAAAGACGAATGCTGCGTCAGGCCTAGTGTGTGTGTGTGTGTGTGTGTGTGTGTGTGTGTGTGTGTGTGTGTGTGTGTGTGTGTGTGTGTGCGTGCGTCTCGTGGTACCTTGTGGTTGTGGTAGGCGGTACGGCTGGTGTGCAGGCTGGCCAGCAGCCCCTTGGTCTGCTGCTGGACGCCTGCGGGGGTGGCCATAGACAGCAGGAGGGTGGCCAGCTCCAGGGCTGCTGCCTTGTTCTTCTCCTGGAGACACGGATCACGACCACACAGAGGACCGTCAGAACGAGGTACTCTGAGACAAAGAGACGTTTGTTTTGTAAAAAGCCTTTTACCTTTTCATTGGACGAGCCCACGGCGAAGCAGCTCTCCAGGGCTTCCAGAGAGCTCACCACCAACCTGAAGCAGAGAGGAGAACCAGTCACATCTGCACCTGACACTCAATTCACTCTCAATCATGTATAGAAAGGAACAAATCAAACGTCAAACCCTTAGCAATCTGTGCTAGTTTCTCAAAATTAACAAAACACAAACGCATCAAATGCAAGTTTAATTAAATGGTTGCACTGTCAAAAAAAAAAGTCAAAAACCAAAACTAATTAATAAATATCTAAGGCTATCTTATGCTCTAGTGTGGAAATGACAAATGGCATGTTCAAAAGGTGCAGGCATGTACACACACACAACTGACACACATGCACAAAGCCATCCAAACAACAAGCAGAGAAGAGGGCTGTTTTACTAACCGGTCCAAGGTGGATAAGGACTCAGTTTCACAACTTTTTATTTTGTGGGGGTGTTTTGTTTTTGGTTTTTTTTGGGAGCAAAAGAAAAAAAGAAACAAAATAACCGTGAGGATCACAGAAAGACACGTGGAAGTAAATGAGTCAACTGAAAGAAGAACGCATGCGAGAGAAGATGACATTGAGATAGCCATGCACTGAACACGTTAGATAACCTCTTAAACTTACTACATAACCAGTTCGATAACTGTTATTAAATCACTTAAGATAACCGCTAAGCCCCTAGACTGCTTCTGGATCTCTGGCCGTCGTATTCGTTTTGTGGATTTGTGAAAATGAATAGCATTAGTGTTTGTAAATGGTTCTGTTCCTGAAAACGTGCATCGTTTTAGGAGCCCTTACTCGACCATCGAGAGTAGCACCATGCCCACCCTCTCACTGACCGCCTGGCCGCTGATAATGTGCTTCACCGCTGTTACTGACATATTATTGGTTAACATCAGGTCTAGCATGCATACGTCACGATAGCTCGCCTTCTCGATATCAACCTACAATACAGTACTCGAGGAAATGCATACGAGGAACCTCTGACATTCAGACATAGATATCACACACAAGTAGTTTGGAAACAGATTTGGAGGAAACAGTGAAATGAAAATCGGTTTTCGACATTTTGCAGAACATTCCTAACGGACTGCGTACACCGGACCAATACAGTTGGCGTATATTATTGTTAACCCTCGCCACATGCCCACAAAGAACCGGACGTGTACCTCTCCAGCACGGTGCCGCTGGCGGCGGTGGGCGTCGCCACGTCTCCGTCGGAGGCGCCGTTGCCCTGGTTGAGGTTGGGGCTGCAGACGTTGTTGACGGACGCGGAGGAGAAGTCCTCCGGGGGCTCCTCCGGCCAGCCGAACTGCTCCTTGGTCTTAAAGTAGACTTTGATGGAGTCCAGCATGGTGACGCCGGCTGGATCCACTGACGCTCCGACTTGGAGAGAGACGAGAAAGAGAGATTCAGTATTTACATCCAGTCATTTAGCAGGCGAGTAGCAGTAGCAGTAGTAGTAGTAGTAGTAGCAGTAGCAGTAGTCAACACAATATTCTTCCAAATGCACAGTCAAACATTACACATGATGGTGTGGTGAAGACTCTCTGAACAGACTAACACATGATGGTGTGGTGAAGACTCTCTGAACAGACATGATGGTGTGGTGAAGACTCTCTGAACAGACATGATGGTGTATAATGGTATAACGGTAAACCATGAAGACTCTCTGTCTCTTACTGAAGATGGAGAGCTTCTTGTCAGCCTGCAGGGCCTCCTCTCTGGTGAAGGGGAAATCGAACCAGCGGGCTCGCGTCAGGTTGACCTGCATGGTGCGGCCGAAGATCTCCAGGTAGGAGGGCGCTCGCTCGATGGCCTGGCTGCCCACCTGGACCCGCATGCCCGTCATCACCATGGAGCTGTTGTTGTTCACCGCCTCCACCGTGAAGCCCCCGGGCTGGGGGAGAGCGGACAGAAACCACGGCGAGACTCAGATAAAGTATAATAAAGATTTGATGAATGAGGTTCAAAATAAGATATCTCTTTGTGTTGCAATTAACTGAACTGCAGGCTGGTCCTAGAGCCGACCCAAGCACTACTAGAAAACCTAAAATAATGTTAACTCAATAAAATCAAACATTGATTTGCCAACACAACCCTTCTGTCTGTATGGGAGGGGTCAAGAAGTTGAAAACATCTCCCAGACCAATCACAGACCTATCCCAGACAGATTGCCAAGTCAGAGAATTATCAGAGGAGGTAAAAAAGAAAGTATTTGGCCGGTATACCACGTTTTCCAAACACAGCTGAGGATTATTTATATCTAAATTGAATCCATACCTTGGTGTTGGCCACGTACATCCCGGTGGAGTTGAGTCGGTGTTTGATCTGCTGCCCGTTGTAGACCTGCAGCAGGTCGTTGCCTCCAAACTCCACCTCCGTCAGCTGCTGGTTGTGTTCAAAGAAGTCCACGGGGAAGGTCACCTGGCTGGACGTCCGTGTGGCTGGAGAAGAGACACGTTGGTGAGCTTAGTGTGACCGATGCTGCTGATGTATTAGGACATATCGCTCTTTCAGTCACCGAGTTAAGGTTAAGGTTTACAGCCTCGTGGTGTACATCAGGAGGAGATCCCTCTACATTTATGTAGACCGCTTGACATAACTATTTCTATACTTTACCACAAATGTACCACAAAATGTCTTTCATTTTACAATACACGTGATTTGTTCCCCCGGCAACTCACTGGCGGCGGCCGTCTTGCGCTTGCGGACGGGCTTCATGATGCTCACACCGCAGCTGGGCTGCAGGGACGGCTGCAGCCAGTAGGACGTGTTGTCCACGTTGGCCATGTAGATGCGGAGGCTGCCGTCCTCACACAGCAGGATCATGGTGGTGCGCTGCTGCTCGCTGCTGGCCGTGTGACGGATGGCCACCATGTCCTGGATCTGACGGGGGGGGGGGATGAAGCCTTCAGAAGGGGATTCCTACAGTGGACTATGAGGTGTTGATTTGAAACATTTACAGACACGTTTCTTCTAAGAAGGTCGGGGTCCAGGACAGGACGTTTTAGCTTGTCTTCCAACCGGGAAAAGTTTAGTTAGTGGTGCTGGCCGAGTTTGTGTTTGCTGTTAGCCAAACGCCCCGTTCACCCAGAATTGAGCTTGTCTGCTATCAGACTTTAGATTATTAATCTAAAGTCTGCTTTGTGAGACTACACCTCACCTAATGTGATTGCCAGATGAAAATCTTTGTACGAGTCACTTGATGTTAAGCTATTAGCAGGTTTACATTCAGGAGACTTCTGAGAACTGAACAATCAAAGCATATGCAGTTCCAACGGCGGGGCGGGCCGTGTCTCACCTTGGCCTTAGCCGGCAGGGTCTTGATCTCCTGGATGAGGAAGGTGTCCGGCTTCACCATGATCACCAGGGGTATCCCGGTGGTCTGCTGCACACAGCACACCAGACCCGGGTGGTTCATCACCTCAGACCACTGGCACAGGGCCGGAGACACCTTGCTGCTCCCCCCATTGGACCTAGAGGAGGAGGAGCGAGGGAGGAGAACCACGAGGAACAGAATGTAAAGACAGAGAGGAGAACATTTGACGGCCATTAGTGGAGAAAGATTAACAGAAAAAAAAGAACGAAGATACATACATTAAAACACGATAGGGGCAAGAAAATGAGACAGAGAAAAGAAGATTTAAAAGTTAATTATATTTTTCCATATAAAAGACCAACGGCTGGTTGGAAACAACTACATCTGAAGTCCTTTGGGATCTTCCCATACAGACACGTATATAAGAACATGTGTGCATGGCTGCGTATACGTATCATTACTATAACATGAGGAGGCGGTTACCCTTTGAGGTTGATGGTGAAGAGCCTCTGGACCTCGGTGGTGCTGCGGCTAACGGTGGCCGCGAAGGACTTGCCCTGGCTGTAGCTGAAGAACAGCATCTGCAGCACGTGGGAGTAGTACACGGACACGCCTCCGCCCGCAACCTGCCCGTTGGTGTCCTGGGGTCGGAGCGCACACAAAACAAACACAACTTCACTTGACAGCTCCAAAACTCATCCACCAGGTTATGCCACGGTGTAACGGTGGTTTGACTTTCCAGTTTGGCACAGTCTGGCTCAATGAGTAGTCCTGCCGTGCAGTTTCATTGATGCTTTTGCACAATGAACAAACCACCCTTTTAGTTTTGTGATGATTTGAAGTACTCTCTGCCGCGACCGAGTCGGACCAAGAGTGGAGCCGGGAAGCAACTGAGGTCGGTCGTCCATTGTTGTTTAGCCTTTTGAAGTGTTATCCAGTGGTTTTAACTCATTTAACTAATAGAACCCGGGTTGGGGTTAATATAGGCTGGGGCTAAAAATGAAAAAGAATGCGGTAATATCACATACCGCTACCTTACATTACCGCAGGGCAACTCCTAACCGCGAGGCAGGCCGTACCTTGAGGTCGTCGTGGCTGATCTCCAGCACGTTGGTGACGTAGAAGGGGCCGTGCTGAGCGCTGCTGGACTCCTCCATCACCTGGGTGTACATGTAGCCCGCCGACGACATGATGGCGATGATGTTCTTGCCCTCCTCGTTGAAGAGGAAGGTGGCGTCGCGGATCTTGGAGCTCGGGAGCAGGAAGTAGTACATGGGACTGAGGGCGTCCAACGACAGGTCGTAGATCTGGACAGAGGGGACAGAAATGTCAATTAGAAAAATGTCATGACCGTACATTTTCACGTGGATGACTGCCTGCTTCTAGTGCTACTCTAACCCAATCCTACCAGAGCCTGCCTTCATCAAACAAACATTTCCATAAGATACATTTCAGATACTGTATGTACACAGCGCCTGTAGATAATGCATTGTCGTTTTCCACGTAAGCGCTTTTTGTCCAAACAGTGAATTCAGATACAGTAGAAGGTATGGATGGGTCACCTTGCTCTAAGAATGCCTACAGGTAGGTCGGTCCATCGGGGATCAAACCCAGAACCTTTTGGCTGAACACCCTGGCCACTACACACTATCCTGCACAACAGCAAAAACTGAAGAACGACTTCAGCAACAGGAAGTACCTTGACGAAGTCTGCGGTGATTATGGCGAGCTCGGTCTGGGAGCCCGGCAGCCAGATGGCCTTGATGATGAAGTTACCGGTGGCCAGCTGCGGGTGGAGGACCAGGTGGTCGGACACAGAGCCAGTACTGCTGAAGGTCAACACGTGGCAGTCCTGGGAGAGAGAGGAGACACTGGGTCTGACTCGGTGGCATAGTGCACAGGAACGTAGCTGGGATTTGATTGCAATATAACTTACTGTAAACAGAGGATATGGAAACAGACTGAAGACTGAAATTTCCCTTTCCCTTTTTTTAATTTAAGCCAGTTATAAAAAATGTAGCCACTGTATTTCGACACACAGTAAAGTCAATCTCTTCATAAGATAGGCGAAAGATAAGACGCTTCATTTGACACGACCAATCGTGGTGGGCCATTGGCGGTCAGCTGACCTTCAGACCGCAGACAGCCAGGTAGTCCTCATTGCAGGGGTTCCCTGTGAGGCTGAGCACCGTGAAGGGTACCGGGGCTGAGGCCAGCCGGGTCAGCGTCAGCTTCCTCTTGCTGGAGTCAGCCTGCTTCAGGAGCGCAGACAGCTGCAGCACTGTGATCTGGAGAGAGAGAGAGAGAGAGAGAGAGAGCGAGAGAGAGAGAGAGAGAGAGAGAGAGAGAGAGAATGAGCACAGTACATTTCATCAGTTAGTTTCAAAAGGACCCAGGCCTACAGATGATGTGTTTCCTGATGGAGGCTCGGAGGGAGATAAAGGCTGTTGAATCAGTGTTGGACAACATGCTGGTAAAGGAACCTGTGCCTATACCCAGTAAAAGTTTGTGAAAAGAAACAGTTGAGGCTTATTTCACAGTGAGGGTATGTGTAAAAGCAGCAGTGTAAGTGAAAATCAAGAATGTTGTCTCAGGAATGGTGTATTTTTAACTTTAACTACACATGGCATATCATTTTGAAGGCCACAGCGGTGAGACCCAATCTGAAGAAATGTAGCGTTAGAAAAGCTCCTTCCAAGCTACGAACATTTCCCTCCTCAAGGGCCTCTTTCTTTGACACCAGATAGTTCAGAGCTATTCATCCTCTCAATAAAATACCACAAACACACATTTAAGCAAAATATGCTTATATGCTAATATGCTTGTACATCAGAATGCATCATGGGATTGATTTTTTGTTGCCGATACTCCGCCATATTGAGAGGACTCAAGAGAGTTGTAGTTCTGTAAAATCCAAAATCAACGTAAATACACCGCAACCATGGCTAATGAAACATTTGTTTTGCCACGTCTGGCGTGAGAAACGCTGTGGCAGTTTCAAACACGACAATGTCTCCCCATAATGACAAATAATTACACGATGAATTACTAAACAATGACCAAAAAAAAAAAACATTACTACCAACATAATAACTAACATTCCAATGCTCCCAAAATGGCGGCAGTCATTGCGATGTTACGTTGCGATGCACACGCCCTATAGCAGCCAAAGAGTCACACACACCTTGCCCTTCTCGTGGCTGACGGCGAGGTGCTGGCGGCGGCCGTGGGGCGAGGAGAGCACGCACATGGCCACACGGCGCAGCACGTGGGCACTGATGAGCTGGCGGATGGTCTGGCCCTGGTCCCCGCTGTAGTTCATACGCACGTTCTCGAAGGCGCCCTCCTGGGAACCCAGTGTGGGCACCTGCAAAGATTAGAAAGAGTGAACGCATGAGCGTGACGGAGAAACCGAGTTCAACCGCTAGCCTAGCCGTGGAGGACAGGGTGTTCACCATGAGCTGATCGGTCATGGACACGTTCTTGTCCTGGGTGTGCAGCTCGTTGAGGGCCTGCTGCGCTCGGCTGCTGCTGCCCACGGCGGAGGCCTGCTGGAAGTTGGTCTGGATGGCGTCCATGAGGAAGATGAGCATCTCCAGGATCAGCGCCGCCGTGGACGATCCCACCTGGAGGAGGAGGAGAGAATTAGAAGCGTGAGCCAAGATGCTTTCATTTTGTTGTGTTGTTATTATTATCAAAGTAAGTAGTAAAAGTAAGAGTAAGAGTAAAATCTGCAGGTGTAAAACCTTAAAGAATAAACATTTATGTCTAGCTAATCAAAAAAAGGACCAGAATAAATGAATAAAAGCAGAATAGAATAACGTTCTATAAATGTTTTTTATAATTAAGAAAGCCGGCATGTCTGAAGAATCTGCAGATGTCAAAATGTAATCCTCCATTATATTTACCGAATAAAACGTATACGTCTAACAAATGAAAAAGTCCAGGATGAATACGCACGAGCCCATGTAAAAACACCCTGGCTCCATCCGTTTCTAATGACGTTGTTCTATCGCCGCTGTATAAGCTCACCACTTGGCCCAGCAGTTCCTCCTGACAGCCCTCGATGCTCTTGCAGACGCTGCTCTTCTTGGGCCGGTCCTCGTCCAGAACTTTGCCGTCGCAGATGGTCACCTTGCCCTTGTCGGAGGGCGAGGCGCTCTGGTGCCGGATGGCACTCTCCGGCATGCGCATCTCGCTCTGGAAGGCCGACGACTCCTTGAGTGTGGAGCCCATGCCGCTGCTGGGGCTCCGCTTGACCAGGGCCTGGAGGAGGGAGGGAGGGAGGGAGGGACAGAGGGGCAGAGCAGTGAGGACAGAGGCATGGAGGGGGAGGAAGATGGATAAACAAAATAAAATGGATAAGATGCACTATGTGTCAAGTCTTCAATGCTAAGGCTTGACACATAATGCAAAACTAACATGCTAGCCATCGTTCAATATCAGAACACAGTAGAAACAGTATCAGGAAACATCATATAGCATTGCTTAACAAACTACATTAAAACTTGGGTTTGGTAAGTTTAGAGAAATTACAAAACATGCAACACATCAAATTGTTAACTTAGCTTCACATTTTTTTTCTACTTTTGTCATCGCCAACTGAAAAAACGTTCCAAGTACAAAACAAAGGAATAACACAGACATGGGTCAGACATGGATATGAGGTCCCTTTCACTTCATCTTTAGCCGAACGCACCGGCTTAGCGCTAACCCTGGGTGAAATGAGTGGACGGATGTCGGTTGGAGGAGGAGGAGGGGGGGGGTAAAAGTGATTTGCAAGCCAAAGTTACCGCTGTTGATCTCTTCCCATGGTGCCCTGAGGTGTTCCCATGGTGCCCTGAGGTGTTCGGTCTCACCTGGCAGGTGCCGTCCTCTTTGGCGCCGCAGTCACAGAAGAAGGACCCGTACTTGGCGTAGGAGATCTCGTGGTCTTTGTGGCAGACCTTGGCGCAGACCGTGCACACGCCCACCCCGTCCACCATCTTACAGGTGTGACAGTGGTACCTGCGGAGGGGGAAGGAGAGGGGGAGGGGGAGGCGAGACACGCGCTGAGCCAACGGAGATGTTGGAAAATGTAAAACTACTACCATTGGTTGGGATTTGAGAAGCTTCTACTCTAATATTATTATTATTTATTATGATTTAATTAGCACCACAATAAAGCATAATAGTAAACACCTTCACTACAGGGTCAACTGAAAGGTGTAGAAAAGATAATATATAAGAAAAAAAGATGATTTCGTCCAGAAAGCAGGAGATTTGTTACCAGTGCTGGTTCATGAACTCCTTCTGTGTGATGGTGAAGGTACACAGTTTATTGCAAAGGGAGTCTTCGTCCTGTCGAACACAAGCAAACATCAAGAGTCAAGGGTCAGTGTCCAACTTGAGTCCAAAGTTACCTCTCAGGGCTTGTTATGGAGCACCAATACAGAGCCTGGCATTGTACACACGTCGAGACTGTAATAAAACATTTTAATGACCAACCAACTGGTCTAAATCTAGATTTGTTTCGTAACAGTAATTGAGCAGAGCTTCGCAGCTACTGCCTAACATCTATCTCAAGTTTAGCGCTAATCAATGACTTCTCAGTTGGTAGAAAAGGGGGAAAGGTCATTACTGAGTCCTCAGCCTGGGAGTCATCCTCCTCTACAGCCAGGTCCTCCACCCAATCCGAGTCCACCTCCATGGCCTTCTCCTCGCCGTCCACCAGCAGGGCCGAGGAGCTCTGGCCGCCGGTCAGCCTCAGGGCGTTCATCACGTCCGCCAGGTAGGAGATGATGTGGCAGGAGCACTCCAGCATGTTGGCGTGCTGCACAAGGACAGGAAACACACGCGTTACGTAGCAGCCCTGGGTGGGTGACGTCAGCGTCTCGTCAGCGGCTTCACCGTCATGACAGCAGCGGCGCTAGCTTACCTTGCCCTGGGTCAAGTTCAAGCTCACTTTTTCCACAACATCCTTCTGTGTCAGGTACTTCTTGCTGCCAAAAAACAGAGATTTAACAATGAATCATCCGAGTAATCAGGTTTTTAGACGATATTTTACTGAATGGGGTCAGCCGTGTTCAATAGCAACAATGTACAAGAGGAGCGTAAACTAGGAACGTTAAACGGCCATCTTGAGTCACTATGTTACATTTCCTAGGTGACTGTAGTCCAACATAACAGCACCACCCCTCCCTACGTTCTCATCAACAAGCCACGTTCTACGGTGTGAACCGCAGCCCTTACCATCTGGTGAGCCAGTCGGTGGCGGCGCGGTGCAGCTGCAGGTGCCCCGCCCCCTGGCCGGCGCCGGCCAGCGTGGCCATGATGACCATGAGCTCGGGGAAGCCGGCGCCGTCGCCGGTGGCCAGCATGTCCGTCGCCATGGGGATGAGCGTGCCGAGGAGGACGGTGCACACGCCCTCGCCCACCTGGCTGTTGTCACGCACGATGTACGTGGTGAGCAGCTGCAGCAGCTGCCGGTTCTCCTGCACCACGTCCAGGTGCTCCGAGTCCTTGGGGGGCGTGGCCGTCATGCGGGTGAGCCAGGACTGCAGGCGGGACGGCTCCACGCAGGCCAGCTGGGCCAGGGAGCCACACAGACACAGCAGGCTGGGGTTGG